>DWHP01005071.1:0-12154 GCA_018247895.1 Parnassius honrathi
AAGCCATTGGGCTCTCCCCTTGGTTGCCCGTCGAGTTGGATTACTGATGGGCCCTAATCCAGTCGACCTTCGTCTGGCCAACTCAGGGCCATAACAATAGTATTACATAGTAATAATATAGCTTCCAGTAAATATATGTCCCATAATATCAGCTGAGGCAGCCCCTGGTGGTAGAAATGGCAGATGTGAGGATGTCAACTACAAAGTTATGATGGACTTCGATAGGCCTTTCACGACGAAGCCTCATCTCGTGTCACTGTTTACAACGGGCTTAATGAGTTTAAACGTGGTCACACTAATCTCACCGATGATCTGCGTGAGGGACAGCCTTCTACACGTGTTGTGCGGCGTATAATAGAGACTGACAAAAGAGTGGCTTATCAGCAGATTCGGACAAATTTAGGCATCGGTATGACTCAAGTGCACAAAATCATTGAACATTTAGCAGTCAGGAAGCTTTGTGCCCGGTGGATAACCTCATAATTTGACAGAGGCCCAAAACCTCCGTCGTGTTGATTGTTGTCGTGAACTGGTTGAAAGATTTAACAAAGATGACTCAAATGCTGTGTTCGACACACTTACGGGTGACGAAAGCTGTATTTATGGTTATGATCCTGAAGTGTTTGGGAACTTGTCCGCCAGTGGATTTGTATGTGCTCCTGATAAATTGTTTACCTAAATAACGTTTTAAAGTAAATTTCGATAAGTAATAATGGCGAAGTTTTCAACTATGTAACTAGTGCTTCGACAGTTATATTATAAATTTCATATTTTTTTATGTGCTCAGGGCGCTTTAAGATATTACCGTGTTAACTTTATCGTCATTGATGTCGTCAAAATATCACGAGAACTTTGAGATGAGACGTATTAGCATATTATGAAGAGTTTTGTTAACAATATCAAAGAGCATATACTTATTGATCAACGTGTTTTAAACAATATATCAGGCAAGGCTGTATGTTTGTGAACTTTGCCTGCTTTAAGTGGCAAATCTTAATCGTAACTCGTAAGTAACTTATAACAACAACAATAAACTAACCTAGAAAAATATAAACCAAAAATTAAAAGTGGTAAAGGTACATTAAGCTGAAGTGGATATTTCATTTTCGTAATTACTCTCTATAAAGTTTGTAATAATTCAGTGTTAGTATTTGTTAATTCAACTACAACTAATGGCGTCCAAAGAAGGAGAAAAAGGCAAGGTATAGATATTTTTATATTTATTGAAATATATTCCAGCGTTAAGATTTTAATAATTACTTATTAATTTTTATTTTTAGAACGCTCAAGGTACTGGAGATAACAAAGAAAAGCGTAGAAAAGAATCAATTCTAGATTTGAGTAAGTATTTGGAAAAAAGCATTAGAGTGAAATTTGCCGGTGGACGTGAAGCGGCGGGAATATTAAAGGGTTATGATCCTCTGTTAAATCTAGTACTCGATAATACAACAGAGTTTTTAAGAGGTATGTGTATCTGGGAATAATTTTTTATTATTTTTTAAAACAGTTTAATTGTAATTGCTGTTCTGTATCTTATGTGAAAATGGCTTATATATAAACCAACATCTTTTATTTATTTATTCTATATTTCATATAATTTAAAATGCTTATTTGTATTATTGATAGTTCTTTATTTATTTCTTTCCGAGCATTCTTACATTTAAGAAACCCATTCTGTGCATTTCAAAACGCCTACTTCATTTGCAGATCCAGATGACCCATACAAGCTACTCGATGACACTAGAGCCCTTGGTTTAGTTGTATGCCGTGGAACATCAGTTGTTTTAATATGTCCAATGGATGGTATGGAGGCGATACCAAATCCATTTATTACTCAAGAGGGATAGGGATATAATCATAATATGTTTATTTTTTTGTATCTATAAAGATAAGTAATAATAATTAAAAAAATAAGGGTTAAAGTAATTTTTTTTTCTTAAGAAATAACTTTTTTCTAAAAAATGTAACTTTTATTTCAAAATATTGCACACATAATATTGTTGCTTATTAACTAACTTACTTAAAATTATAATTAAACATTCATTCAACATATACAAGACAAACATGATTTAAATTACTATGGTAACTTTAACTTATAATTTTGCTACATTTTTGTTTTTTTTTATTTATTTATTCAAAACCAAATTCATTTCTAATCCAGGGATAACTTTTTGGACAGTCAGCACATGTTATCATATACTTATCATGTTCTAATACTTTTGAAGATAATTTGCAAGTTTTGGGCATGGTGCAGGCAATATCATTTTCATTAAAACGACGATCCTTACACTGCCAAGGTTGAAATTTTTTTAACTGAAGCACTGGTGTTGGTCTCCTCATCCAGTCGATGACCTCACGGTATGTTACGAAATATACATCTGGCAGTCTTAAAAGCTCAATAATAAATCTCTGGAAAACAAAATGTAAAAGATAACTGTCCAGTTACAAAGTCAAAAAACTATAATAGCTACTGATTGTCCATAAAAATAAGGAAGATAATTAAATTTATCAATGCAGGTCTTGACAGAATTAGAATAAACCATTATAATCGACATAATTAATTCAAACAATTATAATATACTAAATTAAAGGAATTAATACTAATATCATACGGTCATATCCTACTCCTTGCTGTATAATGACAAGGTTTTTAGCTAGTTTTCCTTGCCAAATGGCTATACTTAGCATTTGAGCTAGAACCAGCCCTCTTGTCAGCAGTGGTGATGACCAGTTGCAGCTACAGTTCCTACACAAACTTTACTGTGAGTGAGCCCTATGAACTGATAGTTTACAGCAAATGGATTGAATATACTAGGGCACACTGAAATGATCGGGAATACAATATTTCGGATTGAGTTACAATAAAACCTTCTTTAGAATTTGAATACTGGCCTCTTAGAATCTTAATGACATTCAAACAAAAAAAAATGTTTAAAAACAAAAACTTATAGGTTTAAAGTTGACACGTCGTTAACAGAAATGAGCTCTCACGCGTGAACATTTCCGTGTACAATTTATCTCAATTTTCGTCGCGTCTTATCTCAAGATAAATGTCTCAGCGAACTTATTTCGATTTATGAAGTTGAAGCACCGAGTCAAACGACAATATACCGCCGGTATGCCGAATTCCGACGCGGTTGTGTATCGCTCAGCAGTGTTTCTTCTGCAGGTCGACAAAGAACAGCGGTTACGCCTGAAAACATCGCAGCTGTGCGAACTATTATATTTGATGACCGTCATGTGACATACGAGCAGATTCGGGCTGTAATCAGTATCGAAATGACTGCAATTCAGTTGATATTACATAATGAGCTGTGTGTAAGAAAGCTAGTTTCCCACTGGGTTCCCAACAATTTGTTCGAAGAGCAAAAGGCGGCTCGTGTAGATTGGTGCCGGAATACTCTGCAACGCTTCAATGGAGGGAAGGCAAATGCCGTTTATAATATCATCTCAGGTGACGAATCATGGATTTATTCATACGAACCTGAAAGAAAACAGTCAGCAGTTTGGGTCTTCGAAGACGAGGTCAAACCAACGAAATTGGTACGCTCCCGCAGCGTGTCAAAGAAAATAGTCGCTACGTTTGTCTCGAAAAACAGTCATGTTGCTACAATTCCTTTAAAGGAACTCAGAACGGTTACCGCTGAGTGGTATATCACGATTTGTTTGCCAGAAATGATAGCCGAACTACAAAAAATAACCCGAAACGTCGCATCATCTTACATCACGATAATGCGAGCTCCCATACGGCTCGGAAGTCAAATGATTTTTTGAAGCAGGAAAACGTTGAGCTGATAAGCCATCTTCCGTACAGTCCTGACCTGAGCCCAAAGGATTTCTTTACATTCCCTAGAATGAAAGATTTACTACGCGGTCATCGGTTTGAAGACCCCGAAGCAGCTATGGAAGTGTACAAATCAGCCATTTTGTCAAATCAACTTCAGACTGGAATTACTGTTTTAATGATTGGTTTGCACGAATGGAAAAGTGCATTAAGTTGAACGGAGAATACTTCGAAAAACAATAAAATACAATTTAGCTATACCGTGCATGAGGTTTTTCTTATTCCCGATCATTTCGGTGTGCCCGTCGTATAAGTCCCGTAGCGGCAATGCCGAAACAGACCTACTCTTCGACCACGTCCAAATGGCTACAGATTTGTTGCTGCAACAGATCCCCTCCGAAGAGATCGTGATCCTCGGCGATTTTAACGCCCACCACGCCGAATGGATTGGTTCACGTTTAACCGATCATGCGGTGTAGACCTGTTCATGATTTTGCCTTGGCATATGGTCTGACACAATTAGTTACTTTGCCTACACGGATTCCAGATGTGGAGATTATACACCTTCCCTGTTGGACCTTCTGCTGACCTCTCATCCGGACGGATATCAGATTTCCATTCTCCTCGGACCATTGTGGTCGAAATAAACTACTTAGATAGCACGCAGCCTTGTGCAACACCAGCATTAATAGGCTTGTAATCGAAGCTTGCACCGTCTTCAACGACCTTGATGCTACGATCTGCAAGAAAGTTTGTGATCCAATTGCACAATTTCTCGGTAAGTCCATAGAAGGGAACTTCGAAAGAAGCTTTTTGTGCCAAACCCGATCAAAGGCCTTCGCAATGTCCAAACTAACGGCCAATGGGGGAGGCCCTTGGACTCTACTGCCACCGCCCATCTTTTAGCCATGTAAATCAGAAGATGACCAGCTGATGGACCACTACGAAAACAGTAATGACGATCTCTAATCAGCTGGTGATTCTGAAGGTACCTCATGAGCTGGCAGTTTACTATGGATTCCTTGCTTTGGAGAACAAGGAGGTGATGGCGATGGGCTTGTAGTTGGATGAGTCTGAGTGGTCGCCTTTTTTAGGGATCGCGTGGACGAAAGCCATCTTCCATGATTTTGGGACTTCGCCTAGAGAGTAGGAGTATCGGAAAAGACGCGTTAACTCTGGAGCACACGTCATCAACGCACACGTCATCAACACAATTGGGGGGATACCGTCAGGCCCACTCGACTTGTGGATGTCCAGGGAGAGGAGTGCTTTACGACTATAGCGCTGTGTAAACCGCACTTCCGGCATGGAGCACTCACACCGCGGGATGGTCAGCGGCGTACTCAATCTGTCATCGTGAGTCGAGTTGGACGCAAAGCAAAAGCCTAGCACATCTGCTTTCTCCTTTGCGGCATGGGCCAGTGAGTCGTCCTCCCTGTGCAGAGATGGAAGTGATGGCTGACAGAAATTCCCCCGGACAGCCTTGGCGAGAGATCAGAATGCACGGGTTCCAGAAGGAAGGCGAACAAGTTTCTCGCCAATTCTGCCTATGTGCTCTAACATTACCTTGGCAATGAATCTTTTGAAGGACCTGGTGGCGAAATTATACTTCTTTTTTAGAGCGCTGGTGTTTACATCCCGGGAGGTTGATGCGTCAGTCCAGGCTTCGTAACACTCATGCTTATAGCATGACGGGAGCGACCAAACCATGGCTCAGATTTGCCTCCGATGGGCACCACAGAAAAAGGAATACAAAGCTCCATACCCTGAAGTACCACATCAGCGACAGAATCCGCAACAACGTTGAGATCGTCCGGCGAGAATCAAACCCGCCCCCAAGCGTAGGATGCAAAGAAAAACCGCATTCCATTCCAATCGGTTGACCTATAGTGCCAAACACGGCGGCAGCCTGCAAAATGCAACTACGATTTCGGCGTGAGTGGCACAACACTCCGGACATGACAATGGTCCGAGGAGCCTAAAGGGGCATCGACGGAAATCTAATATTCGTCCGGGTGAGAGATCAGCAGAAGGTCCAACAGGGAAGGTACATGATCCTACACATCTGGAATCCGCGTAGGCGAAGTAACCAGTTGTGTCAGACCATATATCAAGGCAAAATCGTGAACAGATCTCCCCGAATGATCGGTTAAACGTGAACCAAGCCATTCGGCGTGATGGGCGTTAAAATCGCCGAGGATCACGATCTCTGCGGAGGGGATCTGCTGTAGCAACGAATCTGTAGCCATTTTGACGTGGTCGAAGAGTCGGTCTGTTTCGGCATTACCGTTATAGAACTTATAGAGGCACCCGTAGATGCACGGATGTTCGTTGCTGTTTACGCGTAGCTAAATGATAGACAGGTCCGAACCTTCAAAACTGCCGGGGCGTCGAGAACATATATCCTCTCTGACGTAAACGCAAACTTCAGCCCGAGGCACAAAGGAGTGTTCCCGTTTGTACCCAGGTAGGAGAGATACGAGACATCAGCCGGAGAGGATACCCGCGTCTCGGTCAGAGAAATCAGAGCCGGCCTCGCCGTCTCGAGATAGTAGTGGACGGCGTTTAGGTTAGAGTGAAGTCCCCTGATATTGCAGAAATTCACTGATAGCATGGCAGGGGTCACCTTGGTCTTGTTGCTACTTTTCCCCCCCCCTCTTTCCAGAATACGCGGGATAGTCTGAGCACCCATGCTCAGTAGTGAAGTAACTTCTCAAAGGAAGTAAGGAGTGGATGGATTCTCCAGGGGTGCTGGTATCCTCCCGGGGTAATCTAACAATTAATTCCGCTACCATGTTGATGAGGGGAGGGGAGATTTGCGCCTCCGATCACCTGTACTCATCAGATGAAACGCGGATGCAGAGCTTTAACTTCACGCCGGTATTCTTTGAGGTCGTGGTACCACCCCGGTTTGAGCCGGGGGAACATTTGCGCGCTGTAACCTATTATGATTTTAAGTTTAGTTTACCCGCACAATTAAGTTTACAACATTTACAATCAGGATTAGGGGACTCAACTCCATCACGCACAACAATTTTTAGGTGAAAAAAGAACCGGGGCCCTGCAAACAGCACTAACGGCGGAAAGTATATGGATTAATGTTGATGCAAGAAGACCCACGAATCACATATACGGTCATCAAAAAGATTGTAGGCATTAGTTCGGAGAGCATTCATACCATCTTACATCAACATCTTGGAGTGAAGAAGCATTATTCTCAATGGATTCCTCGTATGCTCTTCAAAAGCGAAAAACAGACTCGTGTGAATCGGAGCTATGAAACGCGTCTACGTTTTGAAAATGCGGCATCTAGGCATGTTTCAGAAATCGTTACCAGTGGCGAGACATGGATCTATCTATATAATCCGGAAAACAAAAGGCAATCATTGGTATGGCTCTACTCAGAACGATAGTTACCGAGAAAACTGCAAAGACCTCACAACGTAGGCAAAAAAATGGTGGTTAGTTCTTTTTCGTTGTGCGGACATTTGTCGACGTCGATGCTGGAAAATTATAGGTCAGTCAACTCCGAATGGTATAAGTACTACAATTGCATTATCCAAAGCTTTTCAAGCTGTGCGGGAGAGAAGACGAAACACTGGGCCTTGAGAAATCATGCAGCATCACTATAAGGCCTCTTCACATACTAACCTTAGAACAAAAATAATTTTTTGAGGAACCTGGTGTTGAAACTCTAAATCACCCACCCTACAGCCCTGACTTAGCTCGTTGTGATATTTCTTTGTTCCCCCGAGTCAAATAAAAAATAAAAGGCAAGATTTTTTTAAGCACCGAAGAAGCCGTACCTACGAGGGAGCGATTTCCGACCAGCACAAGTGTTTTCAGAGCTGGTTTAGGCGAATGGAATTTGGTATATAGCATGATGAAGAATATTTTGAAAAGATGTAAAACAAATATTAATAGTATCCAGAATACTTTTTTTACAAGGTGCCCCAGCGCGAAGTTACCGCCGGGCGTCGTAGATCATTTGAACACAACTATCAACAAATACCATCAAAGTACAGGTCTTATCGGCTTTTTTTTAAATTAGGTTTTTTATTTTTTCCGTAGAGAAATCTGACTGCACTGTTTTCAGGATATGTTTTTTATTTTACATTCGTCTTTTGTTTTCTTTTTTCTCTTTACCAGTTGTTATCATAGTTTATCAATTCGAATTATGTACAAATAATCAAAAGACTCTCGGCTGTCACTTCGCGCTGGGCACATTGTATACATTTACAACTTGTTAAGTATCCTACGTATTATGGATAAAACTCAATTGTGCTGTGAATGGAGTTAACTGGCATTATAGTATATCCAGGTAGGAGATAAGTTACTTTGATTGTAGTAATCGTAGTAGTCTTCAAAAAATTAAAAAACATGGATGTCATTGCACGATTTCTGTTTTGCCCAGCACAACTATCCGCATATAGATTTATGACACTGTGGGTTCCTTTACTGTCTATTAGAGTTAAATATTTAAATAGTACAGTAACAATGTTACAACCTCTTTTTCCTTGGCATTCGCCCCACAAGTAACAATATCCAGCCCTTGTACCGTATCGAGGATAGTTTCACTATAAAAGCGTATTTTTGTGAGTAAAATAGGGTTACGCTTTTACCATGTGGAGTAATGAGGACTTTTTCAAAGTTAAAGCTTGCACAAAGAGAGGTAGAATTAGAAGCTTTCCTAATTTTGTTGATCCTCTAAAAACAGATTTTTGCTTTTGTCTGTATCCAGAATGTAATTTTTATATTCTGTGGTCTGTTCAAAAACAGTTTTGCTTTCTGGCCGTAAATTTTTGTACTTCTCACAAAAGATGCACCTATCTTTTTTGGGCAAATGAAATCCTATATTAAAATCGGTATTGAAGCTACTACGAAAAACTCTTTTTGATAATATTGATGAATCAAGGTTCCTTTATTTTAAGTGGTCAGTATAAGTAATATATATTTGTACAAGTTTGTTTTGTTCTGTAATTCTTGAGGTATGTATAATTTGGTACTTTTTTGCAACAATAGTGAGATGGCAATACTGGCAACATCTCAATGAAAGATTTTAAATAGTCCACTTTTTCTGCATCAGATTTGTTTTGAGGGAGAGGATTCCTTTTGTCATTTTGAATAGTATACAGTATTTTATTTAAATTTTCAATTGTATACCTCAAAGTCATCTGGGATATATATAATATCTTAAGCAAAAACTGTTGACAAATTTCAATGTTTTGACGCCTTAAATTTATAAAGTAATCATATGATATTTGGCGAATAGTACTAGACGCTCGCTTTCTACCAATTGGTTTCGCATTAACATATGACGGTACAGTCTTTTTGTCTCTTAGCATTTCCATCCCCCAATTGTTTTCGAAAATAATCCACCGATCATCATCACGAAATCTATCAGCATAGGAATTGCCGTATCTTTTGTTCAAACAAGGATTTGGTCGTACAGATGTGCCAACAGCAGCTTGGTGATTTTTTTAAGGAAGCCTTTTTGGTCTTTTTTTCTGTACCCTCTTTTCCCAACACTTGCCTCTACTCCAATTTGTTGAAGCATCTCTTCTTCCGAATCACCGGACGCCGACGGTGGTTTCCATGAATCCTCCGAATCAATATAGGCCAAGTCATAAAACGTCATGGGCGCATTACATTCTGATTGGTTAGACTATGACCTAGTACTTGGTTGTGGTTGGGTTACATCTTGATTACATCCAAGAATAGAAAAACTTTGATAAGCAAAAGCAGTATGGTCATTATACAAAAAGTTTTCATCCGGTATTTTATTTTGTTTATAAGTCCATTAAGATGTATGATTTCTCACTATCAGAATCAGTGTAATCAACAAGAAATTTACTTGTAGCTAATGTGGAATCATTGTGGTCTGGTATTAAAAGGGATTCAGCTGTAAAATTTAATAAAGATGTTGATGTCATATGAGGTAAAACTGCATCCAGATCGTAGTCAAAGTTTTTTTTCCAATTGGATTGAACGAATTAAGCATTAAGTTCTTCTGCTGTATATCCTCAGGAACAGGAGATTTAGTAATGCTCTATTTCAATAATGAACATGACGGTGATAGTAATTTCATTATATTCTTAATCCTTGTAACACGAAAATTTTCGTGTACTTTATTTTAGCATATTTATGTTATTACATTCGAGGAACGGACATCAGTGTGCCATCTAACGTCATTAGTCCGAAGTAACTAGAAACATATATTGACGAATCGAGCTAGCTAATTGCAAGTAATTGACCTTTCGTGTTAGTTCGAAATCCTACCACGGATCGACGGTGGCGCGTAGCCCAAGGGAGGCCTAGTCTTGTTTGGAGCGAGCCGTTGTAATGATCGGACACGCACATATATAATTTTTGAATCGAAACGCCGGAACATGAATTTAAAGTGACGAGTACTTGGGCGTACGGCCCCTTAAACACAATGTCTACAGGCAGTTTAATGTGTTGAAACACATCATCCCATAAATTGTAAGTACTTAATGTTTTTTGTCTTCTTAAAAGCACATGTGCTCTAATTAGTGGTATATGGTATTTCATAGATTCTTTTGTCTTGTCATAGGGGTCCTTAGTCCTTACTTTGAGTATGGTCCATTATCAAGTTTAGCTATGTGAACGAGGCGAGGCAGCTTCAACTGGTGGCTATATTGGGGCTGGGGGGGCCTCAAACACGCGATCGGAGTACTCCTGGAGGACATTTGTTACCTCACTGCCTCGCGGGATTGACCATAAACAGTGTAATATTATGTAATCCACCAGTCAAAACCAAAGTTAGTCAAAACCTCCGTTGCCACGCTGCAGCTATATTGTGACGGTAGCACGAATGGGTCGGCTTGATCTGGGAAGGTCAAGCCGATGTTTCGTATGGTGAATTTAGAGAACTGGAGACTCTTTTTACTGGATAAGAGGCATTTAAAACTGACTGATTCGGACATTATTTATTACTTGCTTTTGGAAGACCAACTTTTGTTAAGTCAACTTTTAAATCGGTACTCTAGACCACTCGCATGTAACCAGCACCTAATGATTTTTAATTCTAACCTAAATAAATATTCAAACCACGTTTATCAAATGATCACGTGTGCGTTCCAATATTTATATTAGCAACTCATTTGAATACCACAAATTCTAGTTGTAATGAATTCCTAATGAGCATTGATAAACAACCAACTACAATTAAAATTGTGACCGTTTATAAAACACTGTTAAAGCTTAATATTTGTTTCTTTTTAAACCCACTTCATAGAGGAGGAGGTAATCAATTAGCCTGTATATTTTTTAAGTTACTGTTACCTCAGAGCTTTTTTCTAGGTGAACTGACTTTGATGATTCTTTTTTATTTGAAAGCTGGTGTTTCTCGTGTGGTCTCATACATATTTGACCAAGGTCTGACAATTAGTTTTTTAGTTATCCTCAATAATGCGTATTTGATTGACTTCGAATACATTGAAGATGTTCTCATTTTATTTATATTCAAGTCGGTTGTACAACATCTTTAAATTTACCACTTGTTATCCGAAATATACTCTTAATTTTTGTTACGATTTCTTTATATTTTATTATTAAATTGAAGTATTGAAACAGCATTATATGACATCATTTAAAATAAAACATAAAATATTTTTACATTTATGTGGTGTCGACAAGTTCTCAAAGGACAATGGCTAAAATGGACGCACATATTTTAAAATTAACGAAGCATCGTGCTTATGCAAGTTTCAACTAATTATAATTATATGTTTAAACAATTTTTATATTTTATATTATATTTGGGGGGATAAGTCGCTCGTGTCCGTAGGCTTCTACCATATAATCCTAGGCCCACCCTACACGTTTCCCCCGGATGGTGCTAAAAGAGCGACAAAGCCGAAAGAACAGACTCGGCTACTCTCCGCGTGGTAGCGGCGTACAATATACCACCCCCTAGTTTTCGCAACATGAGGCAAAAGTAAAAGGAAATGGCCCCGAGTTCTCGGCGCTTCTTTAATGGGGTAGGGATGCGAAGAATCTCCGGGAGGAAAATCGGCGACGAGGTTCGCGACCCGTCACGTTTTGTCTTGCCATACGTGCCTTTTCTGACACACAATGTTGTATTAGTCGCTGCTTTAACGTATGGTAGTGAAAGTTGGGTGTGGCAGAAGAAGCAAGAGAGTAGAGTAAATGCAGTAGAAATGCGGTCGCTATGAGGTATGTTAGGTCTAAATCTGAGTGACAGGGTGAGAAACTGTGTGATAAAAGAAGAGTGTTGTTTACAAGATGCAGTGACCAGGATTGTGTGACCTTAAGAAAGGAATGCTTCGGTGGTTTGGTCATGTAGAAAGAATGAATGAGGAAAGACTGACAAAGCAAATATATGTT
>DWHP01005072.1:0-12154 GCA_018247895.1 Parnassius honrathi
AACTGATAAACATACTTATATATTTCTAAATACATAAATATTATAGATAAATTACACCCAGACACAGAACAAATGATAGTGCTCATCACACAAACATTTGTCCTGTGTGGGAATCGAACCCACGACCTCCAGCATAGCAGTCAGGGTCACTGACCACTAGACCAACAGGCCTATCAAAGGTGGTTCAGGACCGTGCTTTGTGGCATTACTTGGGGGAGGTCTATGATCAACAGTGGACTTGTGTAGGGCTGTAATGATGAATGATGATGATGTGAAAAGGCAACATGTATGAACCACAACATAAATCTATGACATGCAGGAAGTCCATCGGTGCAGGTGGTTCAGGACCGTGCTTTGTGGCATTACTTGGGGGAGGTCTATGATCAGCAGTGGACTTGTGTAGGGCTGTAATGATGAATGATGATGATGTGAAAAGGCAACATGTATGAACCACGACATAAATCTATGTGTTTACTCATATACAAAACCAACTTCTGAATAATTTACGGCTAACTTTTCCGCTCTGAGACTTTTATCGATTACAACGCGAAACTTCTTACATGTTGACGGACGTCACATATCCTAGAAATATTTTACTCTTCAGACGTGCAGGCTCCCTCACAAAGCCTTACAGCAAAGCACGTGGTAAATCAGAAGTTCAAATGGCAGATGGCAATTTAATGAGATGGCATGATTAGTTAACACATACTGGCAGTATGTGTTAAACTTACGACGAGTGCTAGGTCCCCGAGACAACACGATACCTATTTTTTTCGTTTGCAGTTATTGTACATAGTAGTAATTTCCTTCCGACCTAATTTTTGTCACGGCGGTCAGCCTCAACAAAGACTAGCCATTTGCTAAAAACAGTATTATAGTGCTAAAGTGTATGCGCAAGCACGAGTGCAGGTTCCCTCACTCTCATAGTCCAATGGTACGGTAATTCGACAGGAGCGGAGAGAAATCAGGTGCAGGACAAACGGCGTTTCGTGCTTTCCGAGGCACGGGGTGAAACACCGCCAACTTCCTGAATCTGGGCAGCTACTGAGAATTTTTTGACAAAAAATCTCAATAATTGTTTTTTTTTGCCACAACCCGGATTACAAAGGACCTCGTAATCAGCAATTGCGTTAACATTCACTAGACCAACGTGGTAGTCACTGCACGACACAGCGGAGTCGTTATAGCACCGCGAAATTAGAGCCCTATCTGCACTGCAGATTTCTATTTAAATCTACTGCAGATTATTAGAAGAATCGTTTTTACAGGTATTTAATAAATTCGTTGATTTATTACAGCGTATTAAAAGGCCACGGCTGTACATTGGCCTCCCCCATAGATTTCATCGTATGTGAGATATTTTCCAGGGTTTAATTTTTTATTATTTAATGCTATTATTTTATATTTTATTTTTCAGTATTAGTGTTTACGCTGACAGTGAGTGTAGCCGCTTACCTCGGTAACGTCAGATCATATGATGCACTTTCTCCCACTACACACACGCTACCACCACTTAACTCCGACGCTACCTTGTGGTCGACACTACTCCGGAACTAGGTAAGTTTTGTTTGCTTGCTAGCCATATGTATAATAATTCTCCATAGGCTATTTCGGGCCCGCACCCTCAGGTTGCTCGTCGAGCTGGTTACTAATGGGCCCTAACCTAGTCGACCTTTGTCGGGGTAACTGAGGGCCGTAACATAATAATTGTAACATATAATTGATTTTTGGAGAAACTCGTAATACGCTTCTTAATACGTTTACTAAACAAAAGTGTGAATTAAGTATTATTTATAATCTTCATTGAATAAAAAAAGTTTCTGTTTCTGTTTCTACGTGTGGATTATGGTAGAATGACAAATTTAGAATAAACTATCACCGGATGGACTGCAAGTTTGTGTGTCGTTTCAGTTATTAAAAACATATAAGGGATAACGGTGAAAAACGAACACGAAGTCTACTTGATGGTAAATGGATGTTGAGGTCCATAGACAATTATCATCTCAACATCTATACTCGATTAAGAAACCAAAAAAGTGGATTCGTTGTCACTCCCGAGCGCCATGTTAAAATGTCTCGGTATCACGCCAAAAAATCTTTAAAAAGATGACGTTATTTATATTAGGATAGTTTTCTTTTCATTATTTTTTTCCTGACTTCAATTTCCCTTTACATTTTATAAGAATCTTGATGAAAAATAATTATTCGGATCTGTACAAAATTAATTATTCGGATCTGTACAAAGGTCAAGCAGAATTTGCATATTCATGTATCATTAAAAGCTCTTCATACTTCGTAATGGCAAAATGGAGTAGGCTTAATGGCCGATATTTTATGCATGAATTCACCATGGAATGTGATATACCTACGAAACGTGATAATATCGCCGTCAATCGTAACAACTTTCGTTTAAGCTGTAATACCTACATAATTTAAAAATATAATTTGCTGAAAATAATTATTTAATATAAATTGCCTCTGGATTGTGGTCAAGAGTAAAGTGCACGCTTTTTCCTTCCATTGTAACTTAAGCAAAGCTATCGTAAGTTCGGTCTATGGTACCGGCACCAAAATCGTTAATTTCAGTTTTACGAGTCCCCCTTGTATTCCAGTCGGCGATTTACAAATAATGTGCATCTGCTAAGGCATATCGGCAGCATTCCGCGATATCGGCGCGTGGCGATTAAATTAGTAATTTCTCTAAAATATTGTATGGAAGCTATGTATAAAGCCTATGTCATTTGAATTGTTATATTATTTGCTGTTATTCTGTACTTATCTTAGTTGAATAAAACCTAATAGATTTTATTAAGCCAACTTCAAAGTTAGAAAACCAAATTTTGTAGATAGTTTGTGAAAACTAAACAGAAAAATCATTCCTTTATAAAATGAATGTAATTTATTTTCATCAATATACACTAATTTATAATAAAAAAGGAAAAAACCACACATGAAAAACCAAAAGTTTTTTACAATCTTAACACATGAACGGCAACCCTAGCGTCGCACAGAAAATAGCATATATTGTTACTTTTATTTTGAGAAAGGAGCGGGTCAAATGGCGTGCGATAATTTTAACGTTAAGTATGGTTCAAGTTCTTAATTAAGACCAAGTTTCATTTCTAAAAAGTATGTAATACATTTTTATTCAACAGTAGATATAAATTTAAGGTAAGTAAGTATAACGGCCGTTTAAGTTTGAAAATTTTTTTTATTTTAATAAAAAGGATACATATTCCTAAATTCTGATTTAAAAATTGTTGGTTAATAATTCTTCCATGTTAAAATAGCACGAAAGTACGCTATTTGTTCGATTTGCAAATAAAAATAAGAACAAAAACTAAGACGGGCGACCACATAAAAGCGACGTTCGCATACGACTGCCACACAGGCTGTTTACTCGAAATTTCTAAACATTGTAGTACTTTAGTAGCTTTGTATTGCATCCTCTTTATTTGGTGTACAATTTTCTGTAAGTAAAAGTGTGAAAGAAATCATTTTCGCTGGTTATTTAACCCGACAAATACGTAAAAACGCTGAATGCGCGGATCGGCCAGAAGCTGGTCGCTTGCCAGACGCGCGCTGATAAACTGTCGGCCAGATTCTGGCCGGTCGTCACACAAGGGGTGTATATTGTCCGGTCTGCCGATATCTCGGTGTACCACAAATTTAAGATATTCATTGTGTTAGACATGTTTGCAGGTGTGCCCAGTTTCAATTAAAGTAACAGTTCTAGCAATTTGACGTTTAGATATGGTATTCTCAGTTTATTGCAGTGACAGGTCACACTTAAAACTCTAAAGAAAACAGTTAAGGCAAAAATAAAAAAATAAAAAATCAAGCGGTATGAAACAAAGCAATATTATGCAAAAAATAAGTAAGGTCGGAAAGAGACGTCCTAGGCGAAACTTTATACACCAAATTGGCAATATATTGAAAATGGGCCAAATTAAAAGTACCCTTAACTGACGAGCATGTATGCATAGGAATATGGATGTAGAGGAGGCGAGACAGGTGTGTCAGGGTCGTGCCAAATGGAAGTCTGTAGTCTCTGCCTACCTCTCTGTTTGACAGGCGTGAGTGTTTATGTT
Source organism: Parnassius honrathi (assembly GCA_018247895.1). NCBI lineage: Eukaryota > Metazoa > Arthropoda > Insecta > Lepidoptera > Papilionidae > Parnassius > Parnassius honrathi. The sequence goes on from DWHP01005072.1 coordinate 4,092, forward strand.
ATGTTAATTAAGTAAAAACAGATCAAATCCGTAAAAAAATATTCTAATGTTTATTTTTCTACTAGTATTTGCTAATGTTTGCGGCCAGTATGCACGATACTTACTTCAGAAGAAATAAAACCTTTTTTTGCGTTCTTCTCAAATTGTTTACGAGTTCAAGATCATACAATGGATTGTTCCTTTTTTTAAATATTTTCACTTGTGTATAACAAGTAAAATTGTAACAGAAAGATTTAAGCTAAAACACAAATTTTGTGTTATCGGATCAGAGTAAGTTCCTGAAAATAAAACTGTATTCTAGCCTGTCTCCGATATTTAAAAACTTAATTGCGTAGCTTTAGACATGGGTAGATCTGGAAAAATGTGTTGTCTCCGAATTTGTGCGTTTACTATGGCTTTGTAGTATCTTCCGCAGTTCATACTTTACGATTATTCGATAGGCTTGGCCAATTTTTATAACATAAAACTTCATTATCATCATCGTCATCCATTTATAACCGCATAATATTAAAAGTGCACCGCTGAACACAGGCCTCCCTATAGATTGCTTCATAAAGGGGATTTTGACGTACTCGTAACCATGTTACCACGCTTGACAGACGTAGACTTTTCGGTTTTTATCAGGAAGATGCTGTCGCCCATGTCCTGTTTCAATTTCCTTCTGTTGCCTCTTACCTGTACCCACGGGATGATAAGGGGAGGTGGATATTACTACGCCGCCACTATATTTTTACTTCCTTTTAATCTCTTCTCATTTTGAACTTACACCCCATATGGTCCCGTGGGTGTCGTAAAAGGTGACCGAGTGAAACTGAAACAGGAGATGAGCAACAGCATCTTTCTCATAACAATTCAAATATACTGCAGTCATTTTTATTATTTAGATTTTGCAAAGTATGACCACGGCCACACTAGGAGAGGAGGGAGGTTTACGTTCAGCAGTGGACTTGTATAGGCTGTAATGGACGGATATAAATGAATTCTGAATAAACGAACAAACAGCTACGATCTATTTGTTTTCGACTAATTTAAATCCTTACAATCTTCTTTTTGTAAAATGTATTAAAAAAAGTCGGCATATGAGACATTCTCTTTTATTTTATTTGTGTAAAAGGGGGATAAACATGTTGCATAAGATCATTGTAAATTATGAGTGAATTTATGGGAAATATTTATGTAACAGTGGGATTTAATTTACTAAAATGGTGATACAAGAAATTTCAACATTTTGATTGGAACTACTTTTACAGATTTTATCGCGTTTAATTTAATTTGATTTTTAATTCCCGAAGTTTCGGGTGCTTTCCAGCACCCACAGTCACGGAGGACTACACCTAAAACTTCGGGAATTAAAAATCAAATAAATTAAAAGCGATAAAATCCGTAAAGGTAGTTTTAATCAATGTGTAGTGTGTTGGCGTAAATATAAGAAATCATTATATTTCAACAGTACTAAATTCAGTCGTCTGAATGGATGGACAAACATGATATGACAATGGTCTGTGTATTTTTTTAAATATTATTGTATTAAATAATTATTTTTAAAAATATGTAAAGATTCGATAGTCATCATATAAAAGGAATATAATAATAGTAGCACTAATACGCGTAGATGTTTGGTATTTCTCGATAAAATGTCTCTAAATAAAATAATTATATTGGTTTGTAACAAAAAATCTACTTAGTCTTGGAGAAGAGCCAGCTAAATTTACCCCTGCTGTTCATTACGAGATTACGGGTATCTTTACCCTAAGCAAATTTGAGAATTTCTTGGAAAAGTAATGTAAGGCATAACATTTTTACCTATAACGGCATTATCTCTAAATTAATTTTTACTTTCTACAAACTTCAAAAAGGAGTGAAGACCACTTTAATAGTTCGTTTTGTAGTCCCACCCGATCTAGACGTTTTACTGTGTTTCGGAAGTTTTCTTTGAACACTGACTTCAAACATTTGCTAAGGGCTACTCCATGATGATCATTAATTGAGGTTTCAGTGATGTAACAGTGTGACCTCAACTTGACTTTAATCATCATGTTATCGAAGCAAGAACGTCCATGAGTGGGTACTGTGTGGGCCGGTAAAATACTAGCTAGCAAGTTCGAGAATTCATGACGCTTTTTAACCGACTTTAAAATGGAAAAAGGAGATACTCAATTCGACTGTATGTTTTTATTTTATTTTTTATGTGTTACCTCATAGCTTTTCCCAGGTGAACCGATTTTGATGATTCTTTTTTTTATCAGAAAATTGGTGCTTCTAGTATAGTCAAGATCTCACAAGTAGTTTTTAAATTATCTTAAGTAAAATTGACTTCGGATAAAAAAATAAGAATAAAGAATAAATGCATTGATGATATTTTCATTTTAATTATATTGAAGTCAGTTGTACATTTTTTTTTAAATTTTACCATTTGTTTTCATTTACCATTATTCATTATAACCTATCAAAATTACAATACTGAACCTAGACCTCGCCAATAGATTGCCACATAAGAAGGATTTTAAGATAGTCGTCATGCTTGGAAGGCAAAGGTAGAATTATAACACAAACAGATGGATGAGGCAAAAACACACATTTCTTACTTTCGGTTTGGAATGTATTGCGAGTGTCCTCCTGAGCCTAAAACTGTATCTAGCCTGCCTACGATAAAATAAGCCATGCATTAGATACGTGCAGATAAAAACAGTTTGTGTCTCTGAATTTGCACGTTTACCACAGTCTAACTTTCTTCTTATCCTGTGCGTTTACTATAGCTTTGCAATGTATTTTCCACCTTTCATAACTTTCGATTATTCGATAGGTTGTAATGGTAGACATATCAGGAGAGAAAAACTAGCATCTGATGATACGGAATGTGGTGGCGACTGAGCATCGGGTTTGCAGTTTTGAATCAGCATTTTATCGAGCCGCGGTAAGGTCAGTCAGTCGCCTCACGTCACGCGTTCTCCTCGGTAGCTTCCCTCGTTAGCTTCTCTAGTAGTTTTAGCTTACCTCGTTAGTTTTACCTTCCCTCCATAACTATATACCCTGTATCCCGGTAGAGTAGCTCGGTATTGCATAACTTAGTGATATAGCTGTTAATTAAGAGAATCACTTTGGAAATAGAAATATATCTTTATATAATGTACAATTGAATTTTATTGTGCACCACAACTTCTGAACTGTTATTAGTACGAGCAATAGGACAGGACATTAATCTGGACTCAGAAGAATATTAACCTCAAGTTCGAAATAAACCATAAAACGGAACACTAATTATGCATGTATAGGTCGCACATGACCAACTTTATAAGACAAGGAATCTCATCATCTTTATCATTACAGCTCTCCATCCATCAATAACCCCCAATCAAAGACAACAGCTAGACATATACTTTCTCCATAAATTGCTTCATATGGAGGATATTTGTCATAGCTCTCACACACATAGTTTCCTTCTATCGCCTTTCACGAAACCCACGGGATGCAATAGGGTTGTGGATTTTCTTACGCTGCCACTGCGTGGTTAGAATTTCCCTGGAAAATAATCGAATTCCCTGTGATATGGCAAATAATATGTTTGACGGTAAGTGCCTGTTTTAGTAAATAGACAGCTACAACCAACTTCAATGATGAAAGAATAGTGATTCTCTGGCTGAGAAAAAATGGCAATAAATCTTAATTTTGAGACATTAAAAATAAACGCGAAGCCGCTTGACGACATGAACATATAAAAGAGTTCTATTTATTCAGAGAAACTGAAAATCTATTTACTAATCGAAAAAAATTAAAATATGGGCTTAGGATTAATAGTGCTTGATATTTATGCTTAGAATCATGGCGGGTTACTCGTAATGCTATTCAAATTTATTCAAGGATTCGCATCCAATAGGAGATTGTTTTCTGGAACATATCCAAAAGTCCGTACAGAGCAAATGAAGTTATATAACCAAGAGAATAGTCAAAAAGTAGTCTGGAATGTTATAACCAACAATGAAAACTATATTATCAAAGTACAAAAATATTATAATAGTAATTTCGTTTTCGTTTTTATTTATTAGTTTATATTTATGAATAAATCAAATAGTAGTTAATAAAATTTATTGAGGATGCCTGTTAACAATACAATGTCAGACATAGGGTTCCAACATAATAGGTGATTTTCCGTAATCTCCACGTCAGACTAGCGGATTAAAAATTTAAATACTAGAAGTTTTACACCTTTGACACGGATTTTCGTCACCGCACTGGGTTTTATTACATTCGGTGGAACAAAATGGTTATACGACAATTGTTGGAAGACATGTGTCTTTAGTAAAGTCCCTTCTTGCAGCATCCACGAGATGAAATAGCGTGATGGATTTTCTCACACCGTCACAGCACGATAAAAACTATTGACATATATTCCACAATCTGGACAAGACCGAAAATTTTATTATTACTTCCTAGATAAATCTACAATAACTACTTACATCTGTTGCAACACAATTCAATAATATTTTATTTCAATAATTTAATAAATATCATGCTTCTTACGTATCGTTGTTTTAGCTCGTTACTGCCCACTGTTATATATTTTCACTTCCTCTAACTCGTATTTTATATCGATTATATAATGCATCCCCCTTTTTAACCAAATAAAAGAACATGCCCCATATAATGAGTTTTAATACGTTTTCAAAATGAAAATTATATAGAATTGTAGTATTCATCATCTTCCTGAACAAAACTAAAAATAATTATAAAACAACCTATCTGACAAAAAATCCCTTTTCTAAAGCAAAAACATATGAGCGAGGCCTATGTTAAGCTGTGGACTTTTTAAGCTGTTAATAATGGATGGAGAGTTGTAGTGATGATGATGATGATGAACAAATTCTTATGCTTTACAAATTGGTCCAGTGCGAGTTATGTTGTGTTCCATGTCATCAATTAATTACGATGCTAGTTATACTCTCCCGATTAAATGTATATGTACCTATATGTATTATACGTGGGTTGTCTGAAAAGTTTTCGACCTAACAAAGATACAATTTTATTTTTCTACATAGTCTCCTTGTAACTCTTCACACTTCTCCCAGCGATGCTCCCATCTCTCTAACCCGTCCTAATAGTACTTAGCGTTTTTCTCTGCAAAGTAATTGTTCATGAAGGTGATTGCCTCCTCATTTGATGAAAATCTCTGTCCTCCAAACGCAAGTTTTAGATGAGGGAACAAAAGGAAGTTGCATGGGGCAGATGGTCAAGCAGTTCAAACCATAATTTGCGGATTTTCGCCATGGCAACCGCTGAGGTCTGATACGGCGCGTTGTCATGGTGAAACAAGATTTTATTTTTCTAAAAATGTGGCCGCTTATCCGCAATTTCTGCCTTCAGTTTGTCAACTTATGACGCGTAGTATGCTCCTGTAATGTTTTTATCCCTTTGGAGACAATCCATTAAGATAACTCCCTGACATCATTGCACTTCTGTTGGCACTTTTGCATGCTGTTCCACTTTACAAATCGAATATATCAAATCGAATTTGTAATATATTATAGAAGGATAAATCATGTCGCCACAACACTAAATTATATCTAAACTATCTCCGATTGTATAAACCGAGTTTGATATGTTAAAATATCAAATAGCAGCTATATAATTTTTGCGATATTCAGTTGTATACAATATTTCATTGATATAAAAATGTTTTAACGTGAAATATTTTTACTACAACAGTTACTACTTCATACTCGTACAAAAAACGATTATTTAAATTTTGACATTGGTAACAAACAGAACAAGTTCAATATACAGTGTTGAAATAGTTCGTTTAATATTTGTTTCATTTAGCTTTTTATTTTATGTATTATACTAAAATTTTGTATGTAATTCAAAATCATATAAGCAGTTGAACTTCCGTAGCCTGTAGTTTTCAAGAAAATATAATAAACTAGATTTTTGCCCGCGGCGTCGCTCGCGTGGGCTTGAATTTAGAAATTTCGATAATACTGGATCACCCATACACGTTGGTATCTGTCGGTATATTGGCAATATAAAGCTTCAGAAACACGTAAGTTTGTCTATCAGAATCGCATAAATCTCATACGTCAAGCTTCACCTTTTTTATATTGGGTCTTCCATTGAGTCCTTATGAAGGTAAAATTGTCCCGCAATAGGAAATACAGATTTTTAAAGCAAACAAATGAAAATGAAGCCAGTTATTTCAACATTACAGACAGACACTTCAGTTTTTTATATGTACAGATAATACAAGACGCGGCGGAAATATTAAAGTATTTTGTAAATTTATACGTGACTTTAACATCCGAGTGAAAAATTTGATAAATGAATAAGATATTTTTAAAATGAAACCTATTGCAAATTTAAGCTGACAAACTTTATCTTTATCTTTTACGTCTTAAGTAAAATTTTGTCACAGCTAATTAAGCAAATTTATTGTTTGAATAGCTAGTGATAAAATAATGATTTTACATTTTAGCTACTTTTATCAGATCGCTATCCCATTTGTAAGTTTTTGATAAACGACAAGTTCATTTCGGTTAAGAGTAAATGAAACATGTGTAATGTTTCCATGTACTCTATTAATTGCGAAATACCATTACGACTAATTGCGAGTTATTATAGAAGTAATTTATATAGCTAGATGAGTGAACGTTTTAAAGAATAGCTACGCGAACTAAAATAAGTATTTGAAGTTAAATTTAAACGTTTGCCAGCATATCTACGTACAACATGGAATTGTTTCTTTAAAATATTTCACTTGTATTTAAAAAATGGAATTGTATCGCAAAAAGGTGATATGTATAAGCAAAAACTCAAATAGTGTATTTTGGGGTCACAATGTGTTGCGATTGTCTTCGTGCACTTAAAACTGTAGCTTACTATGACTATATCTGCCGCTGCTCATAGCTTTCTATTACTGGCATGGCTGGAATGGTAATGGTATCTTAGTTTGGCATTATTGTCAAGATGATATGTACATATACATACCAGGATGGTCTGAAAAGTTTCCGACCTCAACGTGAAGATGGCAGCACTTGTCAATAAAAGCAAGTGAATGGAGTTGTGCATATTTTGAGAGTTACTCACCAAAATTTCAGCTATTTTGGACGCGTAGTCGTTATTTGACAGTCGTTTGAGTGAGTAGATATGAATGTTTTTGTGAAAATGGAAAAAAATTAAGAATCGAGTTATTATTTTTTTGTTTTTGAAAGTCAATACGTATACTCCAATCAAATCTTGTTTGGGTTCTGTGTATGGGGACTCTGTACCATAATTTAACACAGTGAAATTTTGGCCAGCTGTACTTAAATGCGGCTGTGAGAGCTTGGAAGACGGTGAATGTTTGGGACGTCCAAAAACTGTAGTAACTAATGGCGATAACATTGCTAAATTTCACCAAATAGTGCTAGACGACCGCCGAATTAAAGTGAGAGAGATAGCAGAGGCTATGAAATTGTCCAAAGAACGTGTTTGTCGTATATTAAATCAAGATTTAGGCATGAGAAAGTTGTCAGCGCGTTGGGTGCCGCGCTTGCTCACGCTAGATCATAATCGTATGCGAATGAACATTTCCAACGCTCTGTTGGCGTAGCTTAGGTGCAGTAAATTCAAGTTTTATTTCGATTTTGTACACTACTTGTTGTTAAAGCGAATAAGCTTCGAACGCTATAGTAACATACTTTATACGACCATAGATTTCCTCTTCTTAACAGAGTTTTAAAAATGTTTTTCCTCTTTTATCAATTCAACGGAAATGATTGAACATATTGAAATGGGTATTTATTATTAAATAGGTTAAACTTCAGGAGTTCCATACAAATTAAAAGAGAAAAATCCATCCACAAAGGAATGAAGATTTTATTGTTTTCATTTAAACATTATAGTTTTTACACTGAACTTGTGATATTCTTACGCCACGGAAAAGGGTAATATTATTATTTTTTAATAAATATTAAAGCGAGCTTTACTTGTTATACTTCGATACACTATTTCGTATTAGACTTTAGAAGTTATTATGTTGAGGTATTATTTTAATTTTCGAACGCGGTTCTACACTTAACATTTATAATTATTAT
>DWHP01005073.1:0-12153 GCA_018247895.1 Parnassius honrathi
TTTATTGAATTTATAGACCATGATAGACGGTATAGGGAAGTGGGACCGAGGCGGTACTTAAGAGATTATTCTGAGCCGTTTACAAAATACTCTGTTCAAGAATTTCATGCACGATATAGATTTACACGTAAAACTGTAAAAAGTGTACTATTACCTATGCTGACCGACCTAAGGAAACCAACAAAAAGAGGATTACCATTTGCTCCAGAAATAATGTTACTGCTTACATTACGGTACTTCGCTACAGGCAGTTTCCAGGTAATTACTGATAAGTCGCACGGTGTTTAAAAATATTACGTTATTAGTTGTTATTATAAGTTCCTAATGTGTGGCGGTGGAATTATTTTACAGAAAATGGATGGGGATGTCATGAAAATCCGCCGGCAATCAGTATCATGCATTATTGCCCAAGTTTCTACATTAATAGCAAAAAAATTGAAAGATTTTATTAAATTCCCGTCTACTATAGAAGGGATTAACACAGTGAAGTGCGGTCATTTTGAAATACGTGTATATACTACCTAATAGGGGTTCATAAAGGAATAGATACTTATTTTTGTGTTTATGTTGCCGACAACAATTATATGAAATAGCTCATTTTCCTGGAGTGATTGGGTGCTTCGATTGTACCCACATCAAAATAAGAAGCCCGGGAGGAATAACATCTGAAGTATATAGAAATAGAGAAGGGTGGTATTCCATCAACGTCCAGGCAGTCACAGGGCCTAACTTGGAATTTTACGATTTGGTAGTTCGGTGGCCTGGCAGTACTCATGATAGTTATATCTACAACAGAAGTGCTATTAAGCAAAGAATGAATACTGGGGTTTTAAAAGGGATCATTTTAGGAGATAGTGGATATGCAATTAGCAGTGTGCTTCTGGTACCATTTTTGTCACTCAATTTTTCTCCACAAGAAACTTATAACAGAAGCCAAATAAAAACCATAAACACCGTGGAAAGATGTTTTGGTATTTGAAAAAGAAGATTTCCTCGCCTTCAGGTCACCTGGGAATCAAGGTGGATACGGTTGTGGCTGTTCTATGTGCATATGCAACATTGCATAGTGTATCAATATTGGTAGATGACTTGTTGCCATTGAATTGCGATAGTAATCATATTCATGATTTTGATGTAGCACCAAAAACTGAAAACCCCAATAGTAATGGTTTTCTGGTGCGACAAACTTTAGTCGAAAGGTTTTTTTCTGAATTTTATTATTTTTTGGATATAAAAATCTAAATAATAAAGCAATTGCCTTATTACAATAAGGCAGGAATGGGTCGGCTCGACCGGGGAAGGATCACGCTCCCACAGAATACCAGCGTAAAATAGCAGCTCAATGATGCTGTGTTACGTATGCTGAGTGTAGAGAAGTGACATTTTGACTCCCAATCGAAGCTAAATGTAGATGTCTATGGGCCACAGCGTGCACTAACAACGTCGTGTGGAATATAGATCAACCGTTCCGATTCAAAGTGAAAGCTTTTGATGGCTGAAAGCTCGAGCTGAACACCAGCGCTGTTGTTTCGGCGGAACGCAAGCTGCGTGCGGTCTGCCGCCGCGACGCACCGCGAGGAGCGCGTTCCAACCTCGTATATAAATACACATACTTTTTTAAACGTTTTTACTGCCAAATTGTTTTTTATACTTTTATTAATTGATGTGTGTACAAATATTTCAATTTAAGTGCCTACTTGAGTGCGTAGCTTGTTGCAATAAATGATCTTCCTGTCTTTCCCATTTCTTTAAATACCTATCTATTAAAAAGGTCAATACGAATTAATTGAATTCGAGAAGAGATTGACATATACTTATTGACATAACCTTAAAAATGCCTCGTACCGAATTTTTCGCACACCGGAAATGGGAATACGTATAAGAGCAAAAAGATCAATTTTTTTTGTTTAAAAAAGGGAATTTTCTACTTCCTTTCTTTTTGCTACGCTAGGGACAAAACCGTAAGCTGCACTATGCCACCCACGTTTGTGTTTGGGATAAATCAACACATTATCGATTGACTTTAAGAACAACGCAATATAAACATTCCTTAAAGCCATGTATTTCAACCTCAATGAGTCGTTGCAGGTGATCAGGTGACTCTCACTACCGCGGGAGAAAGCGCCGACCGGTGGAATGTACCCGCGCTGGAACTTTTGCTTGTCCGATAAGAACGACATACGCGCCTTTCTTTTTTTGTTTTTTGTTCGTTTGATTTATACTTAACTGTATAAAGTCAGGACACAGTGTGCACAAGCTTAGCATTTAAAAATTTTAATAATTTAAAATAAAAAATGTCAAAAGGTATTACAATATTACATTTGACTGATTGTCTATACTCGTAGTAAAAATCCACCTCTTCTTATAAACTCTGTGAGTATGAAGAAATTGTAAACGTTGAAACAATATATGACTACGCGTAACTTTTTAAAGAAGTAAGGGTAATAATATACGGACACATAGACTACCTATATATATTTATGTTTTAGGGCAAGGAAATGGCCGCGCTGACAAAAGTGTTGCCGAACTTCACATGTCCTCGAAATATTTTTCTTATTTCTCAGACGTGCAGGTTTCTTCACGATGTTTTCCTTCACCTTCGAGGACGTAGTAAATCCGCACTAATAGTTGCAGTTAACAATTTCACCGAATGTCCGCCGACACCATTGAAATGTTGCCCGGGTCGCTCGCGTCCTGTGAGACCTGCAGCGAACGCTCAGCCCCGGGGCGACCACGGCTCCAATGCAACACAAATAAATACGGTTCAACAAATATAATAAAAGCACTCACGTACTTAAAATATAAAAACTTGATAGCTCGTGATTCCTACTGGACGAAACTACAACAGTACACCGTGCAGTGGAATTGAAGCAGATCACCACCGAGCACGCGACATGACTGCTCTTACAGTGAGCGCTAACCACTTGCTCTACCACCACTCTTCCTTGTCCTAAACGTGTCACGTGCAGCCTGACGATATCGTGTAGTGAGCGACATTAGAGACTCCCGTTATGATCTGTGGGTGTCATCGACCGAAAGGCGGAAACCTAAATGGGAGATATTTTTATAGAATAAGGGTAACAACACAGTTCGTCTGATGATAAGTGGATGCAGTACTCACTTACCATCAGATCCATAGACATCTAGGTTTAATCTAGATTAAAAATCGAAATGCAGATGTGTTATCACCCCTGAGTGTTAAGAACGAATACCTCGTATCCAGTAAAAAGGATCTCCGGCTCTCTACACTTACTATACGAAACACAGCAGCATGAAGCTGCTTTTCTACGCTGGTATTCTATAGGATCGTGGTCTATCCCTGGTTGCGTCAACCTATTCGTGGTACAACTATTTATATAACCATTATATAGCTGCAGCGTGACTCTACCACGTATAAACGGGCATCTTCCTGATAATATGAGATCAATAAAAACCATGCGCTCGTCAAACTATCAACTACTGTAAACGATCACCACTTAATTTCAATGGTTCCTAAAAAAAGTTGTATTAGATCCACGTGTAACTTTGCTGCCTCGACGTTCTAGTGTTCGTAAGTGCGACTGCTGATCATGAGATCTGGGTTCGAATCCTGAGTTAATCCAAAATCAGTTATTGGTTTTTTCTGTCAAGATATCTTCAGTAGTATCCCGCAGTCAAGAAAACGGCGATTTTGTAACGTGGTAGCCGTTCCATTGGACTACGAGAGTGCCCGTGCTTGCGTACACACTTGTCTGTTACAGTCGTGCCCTACATGTACGGCTGGCCCCGGTTAAAACTGGTCGCCATTACCGAAATTCGACTGGAGGAGAAACATTAGTGTGGAAAACTTTTCTAAAGAAATATGATTGAGAACTGCACGCCCAGCCCGCTGCGCCGAGTCCAATCGCTTAGCCAGTGCGCGTCGTCAGAATATGTATACTGTTATTCATGTATGAAAACACCACCACACAGGCATATGACATTTCAGCAATAAAGGTCACGTAATGATATTAAAGAAATAATATAAGAGAGCCTATAATCTTCTCATCCAATCAATAAATTATCAAAGTGTAATGGGTACCTTTCACGTTCCGATATCTTAAAACTAAATCAAAAGTATTAAATATCACTTTTAAATCGCTTTTGTTGTACAAAACAATAAATTTAAGTAACGGATATTTTATGTTAATATTTTAATTAGAAAACTCGCTTTGTCATTTACAATGAAACTAACAACGTAATGAGCGTTGTTATCCTGCTAGAAGCCTAGATCCGGCTGTACTCTATGCGACTGATGACTCTACAACATTATAAATATATAAATATATTTAATCATTTATTAGGTACAAAAATAGAATGACGTCAAAACATAGATAACTTGAACGCAATAAGAGCAAAATTACTTTCTAGATGGTATTCCAAAACATGTGCATACGTTAATTATAAAACCGAATTTAATTGTGTAAATGCCACCTTATCAAGAACAAGTTAGTAAACGCAACAATAACTACGGTTATAAAATATAAAGACAAAGTTACAGTCAACGAACTCGAACGAAAGTGTTACGGGTACGTTGGGTACAGCCCACACTAATGTCCTTCGGAGCGAACCTCAGTGACGGCGACCAGTGACGGCGACCAGTCTCGGCGGAGACCAGTCGTCTGCGCCGGATAGAATCATACGTGCGAGTGTTCGCCCGAGCATAGGACGGTCCGACGAGAGTCCGATACGACCGGAAGAGATCGGGCGCAGGACCAACGGCTTTACGTGCTTTCTTAGACACGGGAGTGAAACATCGCCAGCTTCCTTACTCCCAGCTGCTGCTGACAATTTCTTGACACAAAAACCCAATGACAGATTTTGACCGGATCCGGGATTCGATCTCAGGACCTCTACATGTGCACACAACATGATACTAGGTATCATCAGTCGTTTTTCGACCTCTAGAACGAAGAGGCATAATAATATATAACTATGTGACTGAATTTACTTTTGTAAATGCCAACTCCTCAAGTAACATGCAAGTGCTGCAGTAACTAATGTTATACAATAAAAAGATAAGGTAAGTTAATGTGCCAATGAACTCTAAGTGCTTGGAATACGTTTGTTAGAGTCTATATTCGTCCCACTGCTAGGCACATGCCTCCAGGTCTATAGACCGATTATACATAATATTAAAAAAAAACATTGATTGTAGACAATGGAGCAATTAGTGCCGCCGCTGAATTTGCGGCGTAGAGAAAAGAAACAGTACACGCTTAACTCATTCTACGTTTTAAATTTAATGCTTAAGTTTTTTAATTTTAATTATTTAATGATAATAATTTGCACTTTAATTGAACAAGGTACGTACAATAAGGTAATAAGGTATGATAAATATTTATTACGTACGCTCTTTTTAACTTTAATCCGATAACCGGTTTAAATTTAAACGCGTTTGTTTTACTTTTTACTGAGTCGCGCAAATTTAAAATTGAATAATTAGTTTAATTCAATAACGGACTTATCACCAACGACCGACAGTAACCGTAACTGGCCGATACATATAAATTTGTACTTTATTAGTATCATATACTGGGTATTTAGCCGTGTAGTGGCTGTAGGGTGGGTGCCTTAGAGTTTCACAGCCCATTCACCCATAAATGCTTTTGTTTTAAGGGAGGTATGTGACGAGGCGTTATCGTGATGTAACATGATTCCCCGTAGCCCGGATTTTGGTTTTCTCTCCCGCACAGCTTGAAAAGCTATGGGTAATGCAATTGTAGTATACCATTCAGTGTTAACTGATCTACAATGTTCCAGCATTGACGTCGACAAATGTCCACTCCGCCAAAAAAAACTAGCCACCATTTTTTTGCCGACGTTACGAGGTCTTTGCAGTTTTGTCGGTAACTGTCCTTCTGAGTAGACCCATACCGACGAATATTGATAGATCCATGTCTCGTCGCCAGTAACGCCTAGATGCCCCGTTTTCAAAACGTAGGCGCGTGTCGTGGCACCAATCCACACGAGTCTGTTTTTCGCTTTCGGAGAGCAAACAAGGAATCCATCTACAACAAAGCTTTCTCACTCCAAGATGTTGATGTAGGATGGTATGAATGCTCCCCGAACTTATGCCTACAATCTTTTCGATGTACATATATGTGATTTGTGGGGTTTCTCGCACCAAAATTTCAGTAGTCCATACATTTTCTGCCGTTACTGCTGTTTGCAGGGCCCCGGTTCTTTGGTCATCTTTAAGGTTAATTCTACCCCCTTTGAATTCAGCAAACCACCTAAAAATTGTTGCAAGTGATAGATCTGAGTCTCCTAATGCTGATTGTAACCGTTGTAAAATAAATTGTTCGGTGAAATCAAATTTAAAATCACGCGATAAAATCATGCGATTAATTACAGTTACAATGTCTCTGCGTATAAGCTATAAACGACTTAATACCCGAGGATACGCCGCGCATTAATCCGAAGTTTCGTGATCCCGGATAGTGGCTAAGGGCTTGTTAATATTTTATTATATAATATTAGTCAACAGGCATTACAACAAGAGCTAAGGAAGTTATGTCTGTAATTTTCTTATATATGTATAAGAAGGGCATACGATCATGCGGCTCACTTCATGGTAAGTGACTACCGCCACCCGTGAACAACTGCATAATCTGGGAAATTGCAGATGCGATGCAGGCCTTTTAGAAAAGAGTAGACTCTTTTTTCGAAGGCCTTTCTATTTTCTAACCTAACTCGTATCGGTCCAGAAAACTCGCTGGTGGTATTCGATGCCACAAGGAATTTGTACGGTATAAAACTTCACTAACTTCAACTAAATTGCACAGCGGTGGACCGCCAAACAACCAGATGGTATGGATGATATCGCGACTTTGGTCGCGGTTAATGTGATATCACATGACTAGTAAATCTCCATTGCAGTGTATTATTACATGCCGTCAGGAATATTCATTAACTGCAGCCTGGCAGCACAGCACCGCTGAACATAGACCGCCCGACGGCCGTGGGTCGGCAACCGCAGTTTATATTTTTTTATTATTATCATATCCCCTTATACGTATTGAATAAATGCGGCCACGAGCTGTTGTTTATTTGTGCGGACAATCGGTCACGGGCGCGAGATCACTTTGCCTCTATAAATAAAGATAGTAGGGTCGCTAGGCTTTCTGCAAGTTAATACCGGATAGATAAAGGAATTTCAAAAGTATAGATTACTCGCAATTAGACATATCGACACTAATTTAAAGGATACGAGTGAGACGCGTAGCAACAGGGTAGGGGTGAAGGGGCAAACGCCTCTGGCGACAGATTTTAGAAGACAACGGAAAGGATAATACTAAGTATCAAAAGTTCATTATATTTGCTTAGTTAGGCAGCTTTGGCAGCCATTTCCCATGTGAAGTAATCCGCGGATGAGGCCTATGTTCAGTAGTGCTTTTGATAGCCGGTAATGAAGTGAAAATAAAAATTGAAAAGGAAAGGATGAGAAGAGCTGGCGAATAACGATAGCTGCGACAGGTAATTCGCCTACTTTTCGCGACAATTAAGACCAAACGTGGTGGAGCCACGCTGCAGCAATATAGTTGTTGCTGTACAAATGGGTCAGCTCGATCGGGGAAAGACCGTGCTCTAAAAAATTATCGGACTGAAATTCCAGTTAAATGCTGTGTTTTTATGTTTTGTGTGGTAAGTCTAGAGAAACCAAATAGGGTCTCTTTTAAATGGGAACCTGGTCAACCTACAGCAGTTTGTTGACGCGCGCTATCGGCTTGTGACGCAACTATACTTTGCGTAGTCCGCTCGCGCTCACCCACTGAACCAATAACGCCTAATATATATATATATATATTATAAACGTGTACGTACAATAACCAATATGTTTATCTACGAACGACACACTCGGATACAAATGCAAGTGCAACCGAACTAATCACGAGCCTGTCGCCAGCAGCTAATTAAGTATTGCACAATTACTGACGTTTAGCAAATTAAATAGTCCACTGTAAAAATATTTTCATGCAAGTGGTTCGCAAAGTCATTCGAATTTATTAACCTTTAGAAATGCATTTAACTGTCAATTGTCTGTTTGTTTTAAGCGATGACGTCAGGTGCGCTTGTTTCTTGTAAACAAGCGAAAAAATAACATTACAATGTAAATGCTCGTCGTTAGAATGTAGCCACCACTCCGTGACTCAGCACCTCGGCGTACTGCGGCGCGATGCAGCTGTGTATTCAGCTGTTTTAATTTCACCACAACTGATAATTCAATACTAAATATGGAACCCAACAATAAATAATTTCAGTACTCTGGTGACTTTTCATCGCAACCCACTTTACTAATCGCTGCTTTACAATACCGTTAAATTCGTGTGTACTTAATAGCAAATATCACCAACACATATTTGTGTGGTTAAATACATACGTGTGTAAGTGTATTTATTTATTGCAGATGAAACGGATATCCAGTAACTATCCGGTATTCGGCCTATCCGGCGTAAAGTTACTATCCGGCCGGATACCGGATAAAAAACAGCTATCCAGCCGGATATCGGATTTGAAAAAAAAAACACAAAATATCAAATTTAGTTAAGTACTTCATTTATGTCACTTAACAAATATAATCAGTAATCACAAAATTTCCGTTCTAAAACTTACAAAATTAGTACTCATGCTGCGCTAAGCCGCGGAATCAATAATAGCACTAGTACTACCAGGCTAAGGGCAAATTATGGTGAATAGATATTAATTTCCCTGCATTGAAAGGTAACAAGCGGTTTCGTCTGTCTTCATAAACAAGGCCAGCTTCAGAAAAAAGTCTTTCACTGTACACACTACTGCAGGGTGCTAAAAGATGGATTTTGGCAAACTTTGAAAAATTTGGGTATTGTGAAGCAATACCTGCCCACCAATTATAAGGGTCACAATCACGAACAGTTTGTACTGACTTTACTTTTCGCTTCTTGCGATGCACCAAACGGCAGTGTTTGGCAGCATATCCGGCGACTGGATATCCGGCTATCGGGTGATAAGCCTGGCCGATATCTGGTGATATCCGGTATCCGGTATCCGGCCAAACAGCTATGCGTTTCATCTCTCGTATTTATGCATGACGTCTGTATATAATATATGTGGATGGGTCCTATGTATAAGTATAAGAGTCAATGTGCAAAATCATAACTTTTCAGGAGAGGCTTTCAAAGTTTCAATTTTTTACACGCTACAATCGAAGTTTTTGAAATTTTACCTATTAACTATAACACCTATGAGCGTTATTTAGGCTTTGATGAGTTTTTATATATATTTAAGGTTTTGTTTAACGTATGCCCTTGTAAGTTAATTTTAAGCATTTTCTTCTATCGGAGAATAGCAGGAAAAAAGCCAAAGTGTCACTTTGGACAATCTTCTTGGTTTAAGATTACTTTTAATTATATGCGTATTTACTGGTTCATACTCAATTTTATATTGATATATTAAAATAAATAAATCACGAAACAGAAATATTTTAATCATATGTTTCTGTTTTAGGTAATGTGTCATATTAATACTTATACGTTGTCTTACTTGATAAGATAATATTCTGCACTCTTTGTTACTCCCTAAAAAATAATAAAACGAATAAAATATTATGACGTGTTTATTGAATTTTTGTAGAGAAGTATTAAAACTTATATACCTACAGAGCAAGCACATAATAAACATTGTAATAAGCTTCCTAAAATTTTATATATTGCATGTTTTAACATACTTTAAAATAGTTTTTAATTTACCAAGTATATACGCAATCAAATTATGAAATATCAACAAAATCAACAAATTATGCTTTTCTCGAAATCGCAAGTCGTAACCTAAATCGTAAAAAAGTAATAATCACCTAAAGTACTCAAGTAACGGATCGTTTTGCTTTAACGTTTTTACTAAATAATAATAAAATGGCTCAAAAATAGAAACATCAAGAATAACAGAACAAAATCACTTATTGTCATCATTATTATTTTATCGTATATATTTAATCAATTCTTATCATTACTCACTCGCATCAATTGAAATATTATCGTTAGACGCTACCGGACTTTCGTAACACCCCTTATACACCAGTGGAACAATAGTTGTGCGGCACAAATCAATTAAGTCTTTCTTTAATGGATGGATGTGTTGGTGACAGCTGATTGAAGCACAGCTGTAGGATGTTTCTGTAGATCTTTCAGCCATTTTCCTTGTTATTCTGATAGAAATATTGGCAATGCTAACGTGGCTTTCGACCACATCTGTATAAAGATCTAATTTGTAAAACAGAACGTAGGGTTCATGTTTACTGACACGAATTTGTTTTGTTTTAAACCTAAGCACTTTTGTTCTGTAGTTTATCACCTTAAGCTAAAGAGTACATAGGGCAGACATAATGCCATGCGGCATTCTCTGCCAGTCAACCCTGGGTGCCAAAGACAATTGTTGGCAGGTGCAAAACATAATACTAAATAAAGTTTACATATTTTAAAATATATATGCATAGTGCATACATACACAATACATTTAAATATACATACACGTAAGGAGCTCCATTTACTTTAGCCCATCTAATTATTGAACTCCTCTCCAGACGATGTATAAACAGTCTTATGTTTTGCAGCTTTTTTAATAGTGGCTTGTTTAGAGTCACCTTCAAGTTGGGTATCTTTCTCGAAAAGAGTATGTTTAATGTTAATATTAAGCAATTTATTTGCATAAAGTTACATTCAAAACATTATCCTATTTCTGTTTTGGCCAATGCAATTGTCTGACCAAAACCTAAAGTTCTCACAGCCTTCATTAGTTTTGTCTCATTATATCTTAAATACAGCCAGCTATTTTGTTCCATCTTTGGTTCATTCCACAAATAGCAGGTACAAACTAAATTTCTAATATCAGACACTGACGAATTACGAGCTTACAATAATAAAATAGACTATCCTCACCACTATAGTATGTGCCAAATCGATTGAAAAAAACGAACAATGACCTCAGATATGAGCCGAGTGCCAAAAGGCGTAACTTACAAAATCTCAATTTAGATATTATTCACACTTCAAGGTCAGCACATATGTTTTGTTTTTTTGTTTCTTAATGAATATCGCCTGTGGTTCCTATAAACATTGTAAAATCTTACGGTACATCGCGAAAAATGTGTTAAGTTTTACACTTCAATTTATGGTAAGTAACACAGCAATTCATTTAATAACAGTGTGATATTAAAAAAAACATTTGAAGCAGTATAATCACCATATTAAGCTTCTGAAAATTCATCCCTATAAAATAAACAAAACGCGCGTTACCTCAGTTCATTCTAAAAGAACGGTGACAATAGCAGCCAGAGATGCGTCACCGTTTTTGGGCCGGTACATTTTGTTTTCATTCGTGTTCGTCTTGCGTGTTTCGTCTCGGGTAATTCGTAGCATTCACTGCATTGTTTTAGTTGAGTTTTTACTGTTTTTACTATATATTGTTAAGTTATTGTTGCTGAATCTGTTCTATTAGTTTTACTGCGACGGTCGTTACTAATTCGACATGAGTTTAGGAGAATATAGTGAAGGACCCAGTCCTTCAACGTCAAGTGGAATGAGACATCGCCGACCCATAATAAACCTAGCAGGTACGTACAAATACCATGTAGTGGCGGTTGAGAATATCCACTACCCCATATATTCTCGTGGGTGGCGCGACAGAGGGAGATAGGCAGGAGATGGGCAGTAGCATCTTCCTGATAACAACAATGATATAATAGAAAACTGCGGTTGCCAACCCGCTCGCCAAGCGTGGCAACTATGGTAAATATCCCCCATGAGCAACGACGCAAACAATCGGCACCCAGTCCCCGGTGGCCCCGCTATTCCTGGCTAGGGCGACGACCATGGTAACGGTGGGGCAGGAGGTGCTAAGAATCTCAGGTAGAGGTTCAGTTGCCACCTATGACAAATCGACCTGGCAACGTATAACGCACGCACCCTGAGGACTGACGAGAAGATGCTGGAGCTGGAAGAAGAGGTAGATTAGTTGCGCTGGCATATTATTGAATTATCAGAGGTCCGGAGAGAGGGGGAGGACACGATAATCCTCGGGTCCAGCAACTTGTTCTATCACCGGGAGGGCGACCATCTGTCCCAAGGAGGTATCGGATTTATCGTCCACAAGTCTCTCGTC
>DWHP01005074.1:0-12152 GCA_018247895.1 Parnassius honrathi
ATAACAGTGTTTAGAATGTTAACTTCCTGAAAATGTTAGAAATGAAAATGTTAATGAGCTAAGATCCGCGAAATAAAAAAAAATATTTTAATACTAGCGATCCGCCTCGGCTTCGCACGGGTGATTTCTGAATCCCGACAACAGCGCCACCTACTGGGTCGAATTGAGTTTTTGAACTGTCTAGGAATGCCCTCAAATACACACAAAAAATCAAAATTTGTTCGTTTTATTGGGACTAACGGACAGCAATTGATTATTATATTTTGTGTGATATTGGCAGCATGAGAAGTTTCCATGGGTTTTGTCTATGGTTTCATAGTTGAGAATGTCAAACTGTATTGACATTTCTGTTTAGTAAGATTTGACAATTCATCTTGAATCGTTTAGCGCCGGAACAGTGCTGTCTCTCGCGCTCTTGCTGCCGAACAGAGGAAATTTACATTGAAAAAAAAAAGTCTGTTTCCGAAGTTCATAGAGCATTTCGTCCATTTTACGGACCCGATTATTTTTTCAAAATAATCGGCCGAGTGCAATAATAGCAATTCGTGCATTTATTGCATTGAAGTAATATGTGTTTACGTACTAGAACAGATATTTCAAACAAAAAATGTGTGCTACTCTGTGTTCTGCGCGGTTGGTTTTTTTTACATAGATTAAACATGGGTAGAATGATCAGTAGGTAATAATAGATTGTATTGTTAAGTAGGTAAATTATATCGAGTACAATATTTAAATTTTTTCATTTATTTTGCATATTATATTTGCTTATTTAAACTAACATTACATAATATTATATCGCAATTACATTTTAATGATATTTTTATCTGAATATTTTAGAAGGTAACTATGTCAAATATAAAAAAACATACTAAATGTGTGTTTAACAAAACTTATTAATCCTATACCTTTAAACGAGCAATTCTTGTATATAAATATATTTATATAATCGGGATCTCTGAAATGGCTTCAACGATTTCCAGAGGGTTTCGGGGGCAATAAATCGATCTAGCTAGGATTCATATTTAGAAAATGTTGTTTTGTCCGTGTTTTTAGACAATGAAAAACTGCTACCTCATATAATAAGGTAAATTTTGATACCGCGTTAACGATCGTAATAGCTCAGGTGTATATCAGGACGTCGTAGTGCCATGGTTCGCGTCCTTGCTTCGGTCTTTTTTTTTTTTCAAGTTCCCTTCTTTTGTGGGAAAATCTATTATTTCGAGTCCTTTTTAACAATTTTTTTAAAAATACGAAAATTTAAATTTAAACTAATTTCACTCATGATTTTTTATTCAAATAATCAGTTTAGTTTTTTCTATTATGTTCCAAAAAATACGATTTCCAAAAAAATCATCGGTCATCCAGGTACTATGTTATGTATATTATGACGACGATGATGAATTCTACGCATTAAAAGTAAAAAAGTAGCAACCTCCATCTCGTCATTGTCATTACTGAGCACAGGCTGCAGCCAGCTCTTGGTCAAAAAAGTTTCCGCTGCACTGACCCTAACACGGGATGACCTCAACTGGGAAACCAGAAATGCAGGTTTCCTCGCGATGTTTTCCTCACGAACGTGGTAAATTCAAATTGAAACAAACCTCAAATTGCAATTAAAATACTTTTTAACTACTCAGACATCTAGCTTTCCCCACTGAATTATTTCCACCACTTTACTGGACACGTGATAAGTCAGCACGTAAAAATTCCTATAATAGATATTATTTGTTCTCGAGGGAATCGTACACGTTTTTCTCTCGTGCCATGATGACATGTAACGGCCTGCTACACGGCTCTCGTATTTGTTGAAAAAAAAATCACGTAACTGGAACAAAGCCTTTCCACGTTTGTTGACCATATGTAGCTAGTAATCCAACGATGCCAAGAATTATTCCATCAAATAGAGTTGAAAATCTCACAGAGCAGTCAATTTTCAATTATGTACGTCGGATAACTTGATAACAAATGAAGTTGGTGAAATTAAAGCTATGCCGATATACACCCAATATGTTCAACTAAACAGCTTCTTTCTTAATCACAGTTTTTTGTATACAGTATTAATTATAATAGTATCGTTAGTCATTTCGCCAAACGTGGTAATTGCAGTAAATCATCCCGATGATTGCCACCGGTTTGGGTATTTAAAGTTTTGATTCTACACGAATAAGTACTATTATTTAATATTATCAGTGACTTATCATTAGTTTCTTTAGAAGTTAGTAGATGACGCAATTAATAGATGAAACAACGAAAGCCAAAACCATGCCATCTAGTAATATCAGCGATAGGTCGGGTGCGACTGAAATTTTATTTATTATATAAATATGGCATAAAGAGCGTCTTAAAAACTCTGTTTGTTAAAATACGATATCAGCGCCGCTAGCGGTGAAATTCTATTTGACGATATGACCATAATATCATGAAATAACATGGCTATTTCATTGTTTAGTTATTTTATTTTAATATCGTCAAACGATCTCTATTCATTGATTTGGACAAGCTATATTATGACATTGTCAAAAAACAGTGTTAATTTACTATTAATATTTCACGAAATGATAGACTACTTTACATATAAGATATGATCAGTCTACTATTTGGCCACGCTATATATAGAAACCTTTTTGATCAAACTAAAAGGATGATGAGAATTTTGCAATAATTGCAGGCAGACCAGTTTAAATCAGTTTACATATTATATTAATAATGGAAATATAAACCATATACATTTCGTATTTTTGACAAACGACACTATTATCTATTTAAATTATTACACTTTTAAAATGGAATAACGACAAAGTCATAAAATAAACGCTAGGAATTTTAAATCATTTTATATACACCTCATTATTTAAACATAAAAATTTAATTTATTTGGTTATATTTCATATTATTTAATTAGTAACTGTAGGCAAAATGTACTTTTTCTATTCGATCATAGATGGGGCTGTTTTGAAAACCATAATATAGATCGTCGGCGTAGTTTCAAATTAATAAACTAAGATTAAAACGAATTTGAAACTTTGTTTACTAATATTGTATTTATTTGAATAAACACCAGTCATCCTGCATATACGTGTGACCAACAGAATTGTAGTAGAAAATTAACATCTAAAAGAAGAAAAACACTTCAACCTCCTTTTCAAAGTTCCGTAATCAGATAAAAAATAGCCTTTAAATTGCCCCGAGCTACTGAATACCTACGTACAAAATTTCATAGAAATCAGTCTAGTAGTCTTGGGTGAATCGTGAATACACAGACAGAAAGACAGACAGAGAGACAGAGAGAAAGACAGACAGACAAAAATTCTAAAAACCATATATAATTTGGCTTCAGTACCCTTCACTTAGTCCCCCGGACTTGTTTTTTTAAGAATATATAATGGCAGCTTCTCGTGTTGATTTGTACACGCAATCACGCGCCACGCGCGAGTCCCGCGTCACCCGTTGTAACTGGCGCGGCGTGGCACGTGTTTGCCCAAACTCCGAGCCACTGAGTCAGTTTGTTTAGCGCAGCGCACCTGATGTCGTGTGAGTCGAATTGCCACCTCCACCCATGGAGCAATGCCACTGAAGAGGAAGACATCGCTGTTGCTTCAACCGCTTTTGTCTTATTTTGTGAATATCATTTACTTAATAATATCAACAAAAAAAAGAAAAAGAAAAGGCGCTGGTGGATAACATCGTTAAAATTAAAAATTCAGCAATCGTCTCATCAGACCACCCCATATCTATGTAAACATGAGAATACCTCAACGTTGGACGAGTTGAGAGAGAGACGAAATGAACGTGTTCTATCTTGTAAGCACACGCCGCGCCGCGCGCACCCGCGCACCGACGTGCGAGCCCACCGCGCTCCACGCAGCGCCTTTGAAGTTACCGATTTTAAACGGATAGCACGCGCCGCGCCATGCCTGCCCGCGCCACGCCGCGCCAAGCTCTTCACACTGCGCGTGACGCGTGTGGGCGCGGCGCGGTGCGCGATAACACACGCAGTGAGAAGCCGCCATTAGAATTACAGACACGACTTTTCTACAGATTTATTATATGTATAGATAATAGTCTCTCGGCTTATGAAACAATTAGAGTTTGAGACCGCTGGCACTAATTCAGTGGCTAAATCCAATTGCCAGTGCCTATTTACCAAACCAACATATACAGTAAACATGATGAGTATAAGAAATTTTATTTTTTTTATAGAAAAGGGGGCAAACGAGCATACGGTTCACCTGATGCTAAGTTACTACCGCCGCCAATGAACATCCGGAACACCAGGGGAATTGCAGGTGCATTGCTGGCCCTTTAGAAAGGAGTAAACTCTTTTCTTGAAGGTCTCCAGGTCGTATCGGTCCGGAAAAATCGCCGATGGTAAACTATTCCACAGAGAGGTCGTACGCGGAAGAAAACTCCTTGTGGAACGTACAGTGGTGGACCGCCAAGTATCCAGAATGTGTGGATGGTATCGGGAGGTTTGCCGCGTAGTGCGTTAATGAAACTTGGCGGCTGGGATTAATGCGAACAATTCCTCAGAGCACTCCCCGTGATAGATGCGATAAAACACGCAAAGAGATGCAACATCTCTTCGCAGCGCCAGTGAATCGAGCCGATCTGAAAGAACTCGGTCGTCGACGTTTCGAGCCACTCTGCGCTGGATCCGTTCAAATTGAACGAGCTGGTACTGGGGAGCCTCAGCCCAGAGATGGGAACAGTATTCCATGTGCGGCCGAACCTGCGCCTTGCAGGCGGTGTGCCGACATGAAATTCTGTCCCGCTCTGCTAAGCACGCCAAGCTTCTTAGAGGCCAATTTAGCCCTCTTTTCCAGGTGACCACGAATCTGCACATTACTCGATATGCCGACACCGAGGATTCCTACACTAGCTGAGGCAACAAGGAGAGTGCCTTGAAACTGAGGAGATACGACAAAGGGGTTCTTTTTGGCGGTTAACGCTCAAAATTGTGTCTTCTGAGGGTTAAACTGGACTAGATTTAGTCGCCTCCAATCCCAGACTTTGTTCAGCAAAGACTTGACTTCAGACACAAGTTTGTCCCGGTACTCAGAGACGATTTCCCGAGAAATATTGGCACGGCCGGTGTACAGAGTATCACCAGTGCTATCATCTGCATAGCAATGAATGTTGCCGGTTTGCAGCGAATCATTGATATGCAGAAGAAACAGCGTTGGTGATAGCACGCAGCCTTGTGGAGCACCAGCATTAATAGGCTTGTAATCGGAGCTTGCACCGTCTACTACCTTGATGCTCCGATGTGCAAGAAAGCTGGTGATCCAATCGCACAATTTCTCGGGAAGCCCATAGGAAGGAAGCTTCGAAAGAAACGCTTTGTGCCAAACCCGATCGATGGTCTTCGCAATGTCTAAACTAACGGCCAATGCCTCCCCCTTGGCTCATCTATGAGTCAGGTAGACCAGAAGATCACCAGCTGGTCGACCTCGACGAAAACCGTACTGGCGATCACTAATCAGCTGGTGATCCTCAATGTACCTCATGAACTGACAGTTTACAATGGACTGCATTGTTTTGGAGAACAAAGAGGTGATGGAGATGGGCCTGTAGTTGGACGGGTCTGAGCAGACCACTTTTTTATGGATCGGGTTGGACGAAAGCCGTCTTCCATGATTTTAGGAAGTTGATATTTTTAGGGAGTAGGAGTACCGGCAAAGACGCGTTAAGACCGGTGCGAACACTGGAGCACACGTCGTCAGCACAATTGGGGGATACCGTTAGGCCCACTCGACTTGTGGATTTCCAGGGAGAGGAGTGCTTTGTGAACCGAGCGCTGTGTGAACCGCACCTCCGGCATAGAGCACTCACACTGCGGGATAGTCGGCGGCGTACTTCTCCCGTCATGAATAGTCGAGTTGGACGCAAAGAAAGAGCCTAGCAGATCGGCTTTCTCCTTCGCGGCATGGGCCAGTGAGCCATCCTCCCTGTGCAGAGATGGAAGAGATGGCTGACAGAAATTCCTCTGGACATCCTTGGCGAGAGACCAGACTGCACGGGATCCGGAAGGAAGGCGAACTGGTTTCTCGCCAATTCTGCCTATGTGCTCTGACTTTGCCTTGGCAGTGACTCTTTTTAAGGACCTGGAGGCGGAATTATATACTTCCTTTTTAGAGCACTGGTGTTTACATTCCGGGTCTTTGATGCGTCAGCCCAGGCTTGCTAGCACTCCATGACTAAGATTTGCCTCCGATGGGCACTACAGGGGAAGAAATAAAAAGTACCATACCCTGAAGTACCACATCAGCGACAGAATCAGTAACAACGTTGTGATCGTCCGGCGAGAAGCAAACCCGCCCCCAAGGGTAGGATGCAAAGAAAGATCGCATCCTATCCCAATCAGCTGACCTACAGCGCCGAACTCGGCGGCAGCCTGCAGAATGCAACCGCGATTTCAGCGTGAGTGGCACCACACTCCGGACAGGACAATGATACGAGGAGCCTAAAGCGGCGTCGAAGGAAATCGGATATCCGTCCGTATTACAGGTCAGCCGAAGGTCCAACAGGGAAGGTGCATGATCCTCCACATCTGAAATCCGCGTAGGTGAAGTAACCGGTTGTGTCAGACCATATGCCAAGGCAGAATCGTGAACAGATCTCCCCGCACGATCGATTGAACGTGAACCAAGCCATTCGGCGTGGTGGGCGTTAAAATTACCGAGAGTTACGATCTCTGCGGAGGAGATTTGTTGTAGCAACTAATCTGTAGCCGTTTGGACGTGGTCGAAGAGTAGGTCTGTTTCGGTATTACCGCTATGAGACCTAAAGAAGCACCCGTAGACGCGCGGACAGTCGTTGCTGTCTACGCGTAGCCAACTCCAGCCCGAGGCACAGAGGAGTGTTCCAGTTTGTACCCCGGGTGGGAGAGATACGATGCATCAGCTGGAGAGGACATCTGCGTCTGGGTCTGAAAGAGCAGGGAATTGGGCCTCCGGCCACCTACACTCACCAGACGAAACGCGGAAGCAGAGCTTCCACTTCACGCCGGTATTCTATGAGGTCGTGGTACCACTCCAGTTTGTGCCGGCCCATACGTGCAACAGCTAAGCTGCCACGTGGCTCTACCACTGTTAAAGTTAAATTTAAAAAAACAACGGGTTGCACTCTGGGAGTGCCAGCTGAAGTGAAAACTTGAATATTAACACTGTGCATTTTTGATATTTTGGAATGGTTAGGGAATAATTTAGCACGAATTGCTTTAATTATCAGTATAAAAGTTATTGCGCTATCGTACACAAACATGACAATTTAGATTACATTAAAAAGTTTATCTCTCAGAAATCAAGCGCAGGCATACATTTTCGCCGCGCCGTTGAAATAGAGGGGGATATTTCCTCCCCTACGCCGTGCCCGCTGTCTCTCTCCATCCGTCTTATGAACTTCCGATCAGGACACGTGACCTGACGCGAGTTTAACATTTTTTACCCATTACAGAAAAAGGGTACAACGCCGGTAAAGAAGTTTTCACTTCAAAAATCGGTTCAGTTTTAGAGACAATAGAGGAATGAATTTGTAAATTTTTTCATAGGTATAATAAATCCGAGGTGCAGATGTCCATCTGGGTTATCTAGTTACTTTAGGCTTCAGATTGCTTTGGTCGCTGACAGTTAAGATGATGATGACGTATTGAGTATAGACAATCGGACAAACAATTAGAGAGCTAATATAACTAATATAAGTGAAATTGTTTGAATACTTTATGTGACCATCATCAATAATCAATTTCAGTCTAACGATTATTAATGAAGTTTTGATTGATTAAACGTCACCTACAGCTATGACCAGAAATTTGTTCAAAAATGTATATAGGATAAAATCTATTACGAGGATATTCATATAACAAGAGTAACTAACTAGGCGCAGAATTAGTGAGCTAAAGTGGCAATGGACCAGCCATATGTCTTTAAGGACCGAAAAGCATTGAGGCAGAAAGGTTCCTTTGTGAGAACCTCGTGCGAGCAAGTGCAATGCTTAGCAACCCCTCGTTATATGGAGTAACGACCAGATGAAACTCCTAAGTAGTCGATGGATGTAGGTGGTTCAGGACCTTGCTTAGTGGACCTATGGCAAATGCAATTCGGACTTTTGAAAGGCTAAGGGAATAAATGTTCGCCTTAAATTTCTCAAGCAAAGGAATCGGCATTGCGATTATGTAACTCTTGTGAAAATCGTTATCCGTTGGCAATCACTCTATAATTGCATTACGTTTTGTCATTATTATCACATTTTCTAAACTAAAAAATAATATTAATATAAATAAAACATCGGCTTATCTATAATCTCTTCTGACGTATTTACACCACACGTAAACGTTAAACGATAAAAGAATTCAAAATATACTACAGTTACAAACCAGTACCAAAGTTACAAAATGTCACTACGGGTTAGATCCTCACGGTAGATATCTTTAATAGCAATTTCAGCTGCCGACACTATGTGCAAAGTGGTGAAGGAAAACATCATGAAGGAAACCTACATGTCTGGGTAAACAAAAAAACATTTAGTGGACACGTGCAGTGACCAAACACGCATTTTGACTGATTGATGCGGTGTTTTTTTTTATATAGAATAAGGGTGACAAACAAGCACACAGTCTACCTGATGGTAAGTGGATGTTGTAGCCCATAGACATCTACATTTATTGTCGATTAAGAATCAAAACGCAGATGCACTATGACCCTGTGCTGTCACGCTGTGTGTAAGATGGAACGTCTCGTTTCCAGTAAATCTCTACACTCAAATACGAAACACAGCAGCATCAAGCTGCTATTTTACGCTACTATTCAGTGAGAGCGTAGTCCTTCCCCGGTCGAGCCGACCCACTCGTGCTACAACCATAATATATTTGTAACCACGTGTAAAAGCGGCGTGACAGACTCTTTAAAAGTGGATTTGTGTACAACAGCGAGACGTACAAGGACATACGAGTACATTCTTTAAATAGTGTTTCAAATAATACTAAAATTTATACCCCTTAAAAACAAAGAAGGAAAAATAAAGCCTTGTTAACTAAGGGGAAAGTGGCACCAGTGGTGCCCCAGTAAGATTTTTGGTTACTTTTTGAAGCTCTTTTTTAACCACATGCTTAGCGAGGAAGAAAAACATCGTAAGGAAACCTGTATGTCCGCGAGTTAAAAATACTAATTGGTCAGGTGTCTACGTGCTGCCATCATGTGGACGGATTGTCAGCACGCTTGTCAAACACCATATTTATAAGTAAGTTGTCCTTCACACGCGCGATTACACGTGGTAGAGCCATGCAGCAGTTATATCAGTAGTATAGTTGTAGCACGAATGGGTCGGCTCGATCGGGGAGGGACCACGCTCTCACAGAATACCAGCGTAAAATAGCAGCTTAATGTTGCTGTGTTTTGTATAGTGAGTGTAGAGAACCCGAGACTGTATACCCACGACGGAACTACGCCCCCCTTTCCCCAAGGGGAGGTCGCTTCTCATACGGCTGAAAGATCTTACCAGGCCAAAGCCAGTCTCAGGTGGTGTTTAGTTGGTAGGCACTGAGGTTTTTCAGTGTGTCCCATACAATCACACAGCCAGCTGCGTGGTATGCTTAGAGCATTCACCACCTCCCTCCCCCGATTCCCGGAGGGTAGCCCTTACTTTGTTTCTGGGCGCAAAAAAAACCCCACGACGGGACGAAATGGGTGGTAGGCCGTCTGGAGTGTCAGTGCTGAACATAGCCCCCACCCCAAGCAATACCACAAAACACGGTACTGACACACTTGCATTCATCAATCATGTCTCAGTCTTGTCTGTCTTATCAGGTCGTCAATCTCTTAGGAGGTCTGTCCTACGCTTCGCTTATCGCTACGAGGCTGCCACTCGTTTCTTTATTCCCATCGGTTATATGGCCGGTTCATTGCCACTTCCGTTTGATGGTATTTAAACGGATTATAATATAAGTTTTTAAAATACGGAATTGTTTAAGGGTATAACATCCAACATAAGCTAATCTCGGAAGTACCACTTTTAATAAACAAAAATTTAATGTCAATGTACTAGTTGACGTTTCCGTGGCGCAATAGCATACAATGAGTTCCGGTGCTGAGGGCTACAAACTGTCTCCACGAAACAGGCGAAAATCTTAGTGTAACGTTTAAACTTAAAAAATTAAAATAGAGAAGGAGTTTGGCTGCATAGATTACAGAAACAAATTGCAATAAAAGACATTTTTGATTTCATTATGAATGTTAAGTAATTCACGCTTGTTAAAATACCTATAAATTTATAAATATGATGATGTGAAACTATCTATCCGCTAACAACATGAATTGAACACCATCCATAATTCAAAGCTGGGTATTTGAAAACTGCTTTGATGAAAGGGTAAATCCAATTCAAAGTTTAAAGCAAATCTGTTAGTGTCTACATCTCAATATCCAACCGTTCCATAATATGTAAATCTATGGAAAGTTACAATAATGGAAAAGGCGGTCACTATCATGATTTGATTTCTTACTTTTTTATATGTTAAAATGTTAATCATGTGGTGTTAATCATTTTATCACAGATAGTTAAGTAGTAGTGTAGTTTAAAAAAGCATATAGATTACAAATTATAGTACACGTGAATGCGAATACGGGTCGCCGCAGAGCGCCAGATTCGGATCCCGCATGGAACAAGGGTTTGCATGGCCCAAAAATTTTGTTGAGTGGATTTGGATGTTTGTCTATGTGCAGTTTATTATGTAAAACGTATGTATGTTACGTATGTAAAACGCCTTCATGCTTCATTAGAAATCCTGCTATGGAAGTAACTTTATATAAATAAGAAGAAAAACGGAAAATCCTTTAAACGTGAACTGTTTTTGTGAGGATTGATGATGATGAAAATAATGGTGCCACTTTATAAAGATGAATGACAATGTATGACACTGTCGAATGTTTACCAATGTTTATTTATGAACAAATTTCATGAGGTGATCGAAGCCAAACTGTTTCCTTACTTACTTACTAATGAGATAAAGTGATTGGGGTCTGGCTCATCGCTTATACAACGAAAACCTCATATCCCATTTTTTGACTTTCACGACTTTCTACGCAAGTAACATAGTTGGCATAAATCATATATATGGGACCAATAAGTCCCTACATATATATACACAGGACATACAGGATTAAAGAATATGGGTTTGAATAATTTATTCTACTATATTATAAATATATATACAGTGTTAAGTCTATATAACGACACTCATGGGTTTGTGCATATTTTACGTTATAGAGAGTTCTCGTTAAATGAAAGGAATAAAAATCTTATCTCCCATCTCTATTGCTCGTATCAGTAAAACGTTTTCGTCACCACACAATTATTTTCCCTAACTTGCCGTGTTTTCAGTTTGAAAGTCCGTGAGAGACAAAAATATGATAAGGTATAGGTAATCTATGACTTCCACTAACAACAGTTTGCATGTGCAAGCAATCCCAATTTGTAAACAAAACAGCGGACTTCTTAGAGTTTGGTATGTATGATGTCGCCAGGCGAGTTTATTACGGGCTAGGATAATAAAGCGACTAAAGAACAAAAGAACGTACACAGCTGTGCAGTTTTCACTCATTTTTGCAACTTAAAACTACTTTTTATTATTTAATTGTTATTGTTATTGAGAGTGGGTGCAATGCTATATAGGCTGTATCCTTGTATCACCAAACTAAACCAACCAAAGCAGAGTGATTTCGAGGCTTTAGGAATTTTGTCGCTAAATCGAGTGACGTTACATGGCGTTTACACCGTATATATCATATATTACATCTCCTGGGTTATATGACCTGAGAACAAAATATACCGCGGAAACATTTAAGTATTCCAAGGTCATTATCAGTTTTTAAACTAAAGTGACAAATTGGCTATAACAGATCCTGCAACAGCTTCCCGATTGCAAATTACTACACACAACTATGTATTAGCAATAAAGGCTAAGATAGATGATCACCTTCAAAGAATACGACGGAAAGCTTGGAGAACCGTAATTATAATAATTGTTGTGACACTAGGCTAATGGTTAACGGTGCGGGTCTGCAAACTCTGAAAGTGGTAGGTTGGAATCCTTCATTTAACTACTATTGAGAATCATACATACTTGGAGCGACCATTCCAAGTTATTATATATATAT
>DWHP01005075.1:0-12152 GCA_018247895.1 Parnassius honrathi
GATCGGAGAGCTTTTGTGTTCTTCTGCGGCGGGTCTTGCAGAACTTAGCTCCGACCGCATGGACAGTTTCCACAAGCTTGTCATTCATATCGTCCACTGCATTGCAATATTCTAGGCACTAAAAGCGGTTACGTAACTCGAGCTGAAATGTTTCGGGATTCTGGATCAGAGCACGGGGGGGGGGGGGACGGAGCGTTTTATTATTATAATTTAGTAAATAATTTCATGGCATTTATTTTTTAAATATGATTTTCGGCATATGTCCGCCGCGGCTGCATGCTACATAGTCCAATCGATCAATCCAATTTTTCACTACTTTTTCCAATAAATCTGGCCGTATGGCGTCAATGAAGGCTTGAATATTGGCTTCTAAAGCTTCAACAGCTACTGGTTTGTCGGCGTAAACAAATGACTTAATATAGTCTTATAAATGGTAATCGAATGGCAAAGTCGCACGAACAGAGGGCCCAGTTAGCAGAACCATTTCTGGAAATAAAGTTAAAAGCAAACTGGTTTTGCAATTAATTTATGGTTAACCGTGCTGTATGGCAAGTTGCGCCGTCTTGTTGGAACCAAAAATGTCGTCGACCTTTAGCTGATTAATTTTTGGAAACAAAAAATCAGTCAACATGGCTCAATAGCACTTGCTATTCACCGTAACGGCAGCTCCTTCCTAATTTCGAAAGAAATAAGGACCGATGATACCGCCAGCGAGTAAGCCGCACCAAACAGTCAATTTTAATGCCTGAAATTGTGATTCGTTATTGACATAAGGATTGTGTTGGCTCCATATATGACAATATTGCTTATTCACGATAGTTATTTAACCAGAAATAAGCTTCATCACTAAAAACAATTCTTCGATAAAAATGTTCATCTTCTGCCAGTTTCAAATTAGCCCACTCAGCAATAATGTGACATAAACGATGTTCATGCGGTTTTAATTTTGCACGAGCTGTATTTTATAAGCACGTAAGCCAAGATCCTTATGTAAAATTTTCCACGTAGTCGAAGGACAAAGGCCAACAATTTGAGACCGGTGACGAATCGACATTTCGGCGTCTTCTTCAACACTTCGCGCTACAGCAGCAATATTCTCTTCTGTACGCATATTTCTTTATCTTTTTGATGGCTTTGAATCAAGAAGAGTAAAATTAATGCGAATAATATCAATAACTGCACGAATTGCTTGCTCACTAGTCCGATTATGTTGACCGTAAAATGGATGAATTGGTCTATGAACTTCGCGAACAGATTTTTTTTCAAAGCAAAGGAGATGGCCAAAAATTGTATGAATCTGTGCCCCAGACTGTACAGAGATGAAATCTATGTCATTTGAAAGTACAGATCTTCTATATAAAAAATTAGAAAAGTTTATGTAGCTACGCGGTGGTGGACAAAAGTTATGAAGATTTCAAAAAGTTGATTTTGGTAGTCGGTTTTTATCATTATTACACAATGTAGATGTTAATAAAGTTCCAATCCATTAGAGTTACGTAGGTTAATGTATATACATGATGATTAAAATGTATCTTTACTGGTTTAGCTAAAAAAAACAAGGACAGCAGTTTTTTTCAGTCTTTGAAATTATTATTTGTAACTATTTTTTGTAACATAATCATATTATTACTATTATTGATCAAAGTATATTAGACAGTAATGATTAATAATTAAACGTATGTATTACACGGTTTATAATTAGTGGGGCACTCGCTTGAGGCTACGGTACTTATTAAATAAAATTAAAATACAATAAAACACAAATACGAAGGAAAAGCGTACATATAATATACCGAGTGACACTTTGACTGTTTTGATTCAGTGTTGCAGGTACTAAAGTAAAATAACCCTATCCTATAATGTAACACTACGTGTTTAAGCTGTTGGTGTATTAAACAAATAAAAAAAATCCTATCCTTTAGTGTATTTTGATTATTTTGATGTATTAATTCATCTTGTTTTTATACATAACATATCATAAATAAAGTATTTTTATGAGTTTAGCTATTGTTTTTCTCTACTCTGATATTTTTAAGCATTATATGGCCACATTAAAGGTGCAATAGAGTGACTTCAAAAAGAAAAAATCGCTTTAAATACTTTTAAACTTGATTATTTTTCAAAGGCCGCTATGAAATGTTATTAGTTATTCAAAATTCTTTTTTAATTTTATTTTAATAAATAGCAATAGTCTTATTTTTGTACAGCTTGGAGCACATTTTGGCAATCTTATTTCCAAAATTTGGGAGCGTTGTTCTGGCGTTAAACGATTCATGGTTGTAGTGTTTGTGACTATTTAATAGATTTCGAGGTATAGGACATGTACTCAGAGAGATTTGGTGTGATAGTGATCTAGCGTTAAGTGTTGTGAGTATTGTTGCGCGCCACAGTTGATGCCTGGTAATACCTCCAGCGCCACCTAGTATCTAATAGAAGAACTAAGCTTTTTTGAAAACTCCACACTCGAACTTTCTGCATCCAGTCGGTCGGGACCGGTGTTTGCTGGAAGATTCTAGGTGTTTCGGTGGAAAAGGCCCATATAAATCCGTCAAGGGTCGCGACCGACAGTATTGAATCGGCGATACAAGCGTAGCTTTGGAGCGAAATAAAGTGATCAGTGTGATTAATTATTAGTGTGTGTTTAAGTTTTAATTGGTGTTCGGCAATTAAAGTGTCAATTTTGGTAATTCAATCGGCAGTTTTTGTCACGAACCTTAAGCTCGTAACAACATTATTCTATAAAAGTTCTACAAGTAGTCCATAAACCAACTGGCTGCCGGTACTCAGTGCAACAACCTAATGACTTGCTACCCCCCACTACTTGTGTGTATGAGACAGTGTATTGAATCGATTAAATGAACACAAACACTACAATGATGAATTGCCAAACCTTACTGAACAGAAATGTCAACACAATTTGATATTCTCAACAGTCAAACCATGGACAACAACCATCTAAACTTCTAAAAAAATGTAGCTAAAAAACACCCAATATATCGACATTCAGAAGAATATTTCCGGGAATCCCGGGGTATGTCCATAATAACAATATCATTCAAGTTCATTGACCCAAAATAGCACTACCTACGCCGATCACTACTAATTAGTGACGGTTAGATTAAAAATACATTACATACATAAACACTCACGCCTGTCACACAGAGGGGTGGGCAGAGACTACAAACTTCTATTTAGCACGATCCTGACATACCTCTCTCGCTTCCTCCACATCCATATACCTGCGCATATATGCTCATCAATTAAGGGAACTCTTAATTTGGTCCATTTTCAATATATCGCCAATTTGGACGATAAACTTTCGCCTAGGAGGTCCCTTTCCGACTCTTCTGTTCACTTCTGCAACATAAATTTACTTTGCCACTCTCTCCTCATTCATTCACTCTACATGACCAAACCACCGAAATATTCCTTTCTTAATCTTGGTGACAACATCATCTTGCAAACTACAACCTATTACTCATATTCAGTCCTAACAGACTCCATAGCGACCGCATTTCTACTGCATTTATTCTACTCTTCGTGCTTCTTCTGCCACACCCAACTTTCACTACCATACTTTAAAGTAGGGACTAACACAGCATTATGAATTGCCACATTATACGTGCCTTTTTGGACACATTCTGACTTTTTACAATAGAGTGTAGAGACCCATTTACTTTATTTCCTGCGTTCACTCGTCATTATATATCCTTGTCATATCTCCCATCCCCGCTAAATACACATCCAAATATACAACCTCATCTACTTGCTCGACCAACTCCCCTTCTATTCTTATTTCACATATCGTTTTACTTTCTTCTATTTCAAAAACCATAACTTTCGTCATACTTGCATTCACTTTCATTTCCCGTTCTTTTAAAGGTTCATCAATGTTACCATCATTTGCAACTCGGCCGCCGACGATGCAAATACGACTTGATCATCGGCGTACAAAAGGCGTTTGACGGTTAACTTACCAAATCTTAATCCGCATTCTAACTTTAAAATTTTCCAAGCAACTGTCCATAAATAGATTGAACCGCCATGGGGAAGTCACACAGCTCTGTCTGACCCCTTTATGGACACCAAACCAGTCCGAGTAAACCCCGTTGATCCTAATACAAACACTTGAGTCCCTATACAGAGACTTTTAACACCTGTATCAACCCAACGCTCAACCTAAATGTGTTCAGCGTAATAGTCTAAATAATTCATTGAGAACTCAGTAAAAACTTTACTTAGTGTGACGCATACAAAGTTTTAATGATGCATAGTTGTAGCATTAAATGACTTATAACAAATAAAGTAGCTAGATTTATAGAACTCAACAAATAATAAGCTGGCTTGCTTTAATATGCTGTGTGGTGTTAGTGTGGCGTGTAGTAGCGGTGTAAGACAATCTATGACCCTAGTTCGTACCTCAAAAGCGTATCTGCGAGTTACTTGATTATTTATTTGCCGATTTACTTAATTATTTACTCAACTTTATACTTTACTATTTACTCGTTGATTTATTTGATTATTTACTTGACTTACCTGACTGTTACTTGCTTATTTACTCGCTTATTTGCCTGATTGATGAAACTTATATAGGCTCCTTGTAATGGACAAACACATGAACATAACTTTAATACACAGATATAAGGGTGGCAACGTTTAAGACTCCATCCAATATGAGTATGATACTTTATCCAGGCAGTAAGTAGTGCTCACACTGTGTGTGACGGGGACAACGTCTCACACAAGCGTTTCTTTTTTAAGTTACATATGCCAGTCAGTAGCATATTCACCTTAAAAAAACACTTAAATTATTTTTTTATTTTGATAATCTTTATCAATCTTGGGTCTAAAAACTTTATTTAAACCTAAGTGACCAATAATTATTTTTAAAAAAAATGTGTTGTTCAAGTAGATGTTAAATGGTGTAATTCACTATTGTATCAAGTGTAAATAAGTATAAATAGTGAATTAATGACATAAGTTATCTTTATAATTACAGCGATTCATTACTTACTTGTGGCTGAAAGCCTTATAGCCAATGCCATCACCATAAATAAAACAAAAAAATCGTTCCGTCCTAAAAGAAAATACCATAATCGAATCCTCTTAAATCTTAAATTCGCATTAAAACCTATACTTTTTTTCTTATAGTATTAAAAGTTACTTTAAAGAATTATTATGAATATAATTTTATATCATTATTTACATTAAAATGTGCTGTCATCAAATAAAAATAAATCAATTAGAGAACCTATGTACTCCTGTTTAAAAACGGAAGGTATCTGTCAGGTAATCTGACAGATGATGTGGCCTAACGTTTGATTCTTGAGTATTTTAGGAATTCTGTAAATATAATGCTAAAATGATTGTATTAAAACTTTGTGTGTTTATGTTATTTATATCATTGTTTGAATGTAGATTACCTGACAAAGTTTATTGTGTAAATGAAAAATGCACTGGTAAGTGGTTCAGAAACATTTATCAATCTTCTTAGATTATACATAAATAATGCTAACATAATTGTAAAAATATTTCAGAGCCTATTTCTAAAGCCAAAACACTTTTAAACTATAATAGTGACGACCCAGACCTTATCTCATTTCCTGCTAAATCTGAAGCTATTGTGTATATGAAATCAGCTGGTAGCAATCCCGAATTATGGTATGCCAAAATTAATGGTAAATCAGGATTCGTTAATTCAAGATTTTTAAAGGAGTCTAAAATAATTGAAAAGAATCCTCAATTTATTGTTCCTATTGAGAACAATATTAAGACAGACGTTCAGCCA
This sequence comes from Parnassius honrathi, assembly GCA_018247895.1. Taxonomy (NCBI): domain Eukaryota; kingdom Metazoa; phylum Arthropoda; class Insecta; order Lepidoptera; family Papilionidae; genus Parnassius; species Parnassius honrathi. Next base: position 5,789 of record DWHP01005075.1, read on the forward strand.
GATAGGGTTCAACAGCCTCATGAAGTTTTTGAAGGTACAACTATTTTCACTACTGAAACAGTAGGTAAAAATATACTAAAAGAAAGTATTACTGAAAGTTCTGATAATATTTCTAATGAAGGCCTTTCATCTCAGTTAAGTACAATTAAGGAAACACAGAATGTAAGCACTAATAGTATTGATAAATCCCAATTCAATAATGATAATAAGAATCATGATTCTGTTAATACAGAAAAAGTCCCCGTTTCACATAATATTTCAGCCGTAGATAATTCCAAAAGTAAAAATCAAATTTTTCAAGAAATTGCTGCACATGATATAGAAGATAAAATTAAAATAGAGGAATCTACAAGTAATAATGTAGAGGTTTCTAAGGATCTTAATGAAAATATAAAGGAATCTTTAAGTAATAATGTACAGATTGCTGATAATCTTAATGAAAATATAGTAGAGAATATTGAAGCCCAAGTAAATGTAAATGCGAAACAAAATACAAATAGCAAAGAAAAAACAACTGCTGAAAATATAGATAATTCCTCAGAAAATAAAGAACAGACTGTTGAACCTGTTTTAAAGGCAAATATTGAAAACCTACCCGACAATAGTGAAAAATCAGATCTTTCTAGTACAAATGCCCAGTTAGATTCTACCACTGAAAATATTATACAGGAAAAACCTGCTAATGTTAGTGTGGACCAAAATGAACAGATTTCTGATTTTCAAAACTCCAATATAAAATCTTTAAAACTTGTTTCTGAGACATTTCCTTCATTGCAAAATGAAAAAGTAGAGTCTAATGAAAATGTGTCTTCCAATATCACTTCAGAAATCTCTATAGATAACACTGTTCTTCCACAGACAGTACCAATACCTGAAATATCAGAGAGTTTTACAACTTCTGTACCAAACCAAAATATTGATAACTTAGATAATAATTCGTATGTACAAATTGAACCTCATACTGTGCCTGCCAACAATATTGAAAATCATGCTCAACATGTGAATGAACAATCTGAAGTATCTTACACCCATGAAAGCAGTAATAATATTATGTCAAATGACATTCCTAATCAAGATAATAATGTCATAAACAATTTACTAGGTGAATCACCATCATCATCGAATTTAAAAACTATTCCAGCTGGTTCTGTTGACATATTGACTGAATTATCAGAGGCTACAGAATCAAATAATCACATTGCTCCATCGCCAAATATAGTAGATTCAACAACAGAATACCTAGCATCAGATATGGTTACAGATGAACTTACTACACAACCAACAACTTATTCGGAAAACTTAGAAGGAGCTTCAACTATTCCTTCCGAAAACATAGATGATACTGTAACACCTGATTCTAATATAGATGCATTTGCCTCAACATCTACTGAAATTAATATAGAGGATTTGTATTCTATGGCAACTGAAAGTCCCGCAGCTAGTCAAGAAAATAGTGAAAGTATTCTATCAGATATGTACTCAACTATAGCAGATTCATTACCCCCAACAACCGAGTCTCCTCATTTTGAAAACTTATTCAATGCTGATGTAAATCCTCCACCTGAACTAGAAAACAAAGAATTTTCCATTATACGGTATATTATTTCTACATATAATAATGTGATGGGTACGAATGAAGAAACAAGAGCACTCTTTGCTACTGCTGGTATGTTCCTTCATTTTTTCTTACTAAATTACTCTTGAAAATTTTTTCTTCCTAGAGTTTATTCCAAACTTTATTTTTTTATTTTTAAGGTACATATAAGTTACAGCCTATATACATATCACTCCTGAGCATGGGCATCCTCTCACTTGTGAGAGGGTTTAAGGCAAGGTGGTGGTGTTACAGCGTTGCACTGCCCAAAAGCATGTTGGTGAATTTCTGTTTGTCTATGAAATATATTCTTTTTTTAATCTCTCAGACATCCAGATTTCCTCACCAAGCTTTCCTTAACCACCAAATGTGGTAAAATTTTAGTATATAATAGTATTAAAATTGCAAAAAATTTTTTATTATATTGCTTTTTACTTACAATAATGCTCACATTCTTCCACAATGTTCTTAAAATTTTGTACTCAGAACTATACATTATACAATAAGTATTTTTTTTTAATATTTATGTTAGCCTTGTGAGATACATTTTCATAATATTGTTAGTTACTGATTCATTTGAATTTAATGATATGAGTTTTATGTTTCTTAATAACTTTGAAATAATTGTGTAATTTGCAGGGGAAACATGTTTTACAGATGAATATTGTGATGGTGAAAGTTTTAGCCAGAAACATAGATTACTTACTTTCCTTGTGACAACTGCTGGAACTGTGCTACTGTTTACATTGGGGTATTACTACATTGAGAATAAACGACAAGATAGCAAACTTATTGGCACAATTAATTCCTTGCAAAGGGACTTACTCTTTAGTACAAAGGTAACAGTTGACACTTCTTTGTACTTTAAATTATTTTTGTTTTTCAAAATATTGCTATCACATTCAGTGTCAGCCCAATGTCCTATATCATTTTCTTTCACTTAATTAGAAGCTACATAACTTTGATCCTTCATTTAGACATACAAATGTGTTTCTCAGGAGTGTGAGATACTTAAAGAGGAACTTGCCAATACTAAAAATAAATTAGCCGGTATTGAGGATAGTTCATTTGGAATGGATGATATGGTACAATCACTAAAGGAGGAGATCAGTGAACTGAAGGTGCAAAACGAGAGATTACGAAATTCTTTAGACGATAATGAAAAGCTTTTAAGAGTGTCTGAAAATACTGCTAGTGAATTACAGAATACATTAAGTGAGGTTGAGAATACTCTAAGTGAGCTCTGGTCAGAGAGAGCTCAGTTTGAAGAGCAAATTGCAGAATTAAATGGTAATATTAACAACTGCTATTTATTATGTTTTATTTATTTTTAATGTAATCCATAAACTAATCTAATCCATAAACTATATTTTGATATAACAAAACTACATGAATTTAATACAAACATGCAGTTACTTTCTGTTACTTTACTATACATCAGTATGTACAAGAATATTAAATTTTGTACTTAAAATTATCTGCTTAATACAAACATTATATTATGTTATAATTAAATATTGATTTTACATTTTTAAAATTACAGGAAAAGTACAAGCATTTGAAGAGGAATTAATTTCAGTTAGTAGAGAAAGGGACAATTTCCAATTGAAATTTGTATCAGCTGAGACATCACTAGATGAGTTTAAAAAACAAAAGAAGCAGTTCGAAGAAATTAACAATAAACTGTCTGAAGCAAATAATACTATTGAATTACAAAAACATGAAATTGATGCTCTCAAAGTAAGCTTATTATTATTATTTAAAAACATTAGGTTTATGGTAAATACTTGTCAATACACAATATACATACCCCATTTCATCATACGGGTGTTGTAATAAGGCAACTAATAAATGGTGACATAACCATTTTGTTTATCCGCCTACTATGTGTGGCGAATAAAGCAAATCCTCCCTAGTGGTATAGGCTCATATCCATAGTTTTACTCCACTTCACTCAACTTCTATAACCTAATGAGGAAGAATATAGGGTGTTGACAATTAGATATAATTAATCAATCCATCAATATATTCTTTATTGTTCACCCAATACACATTAAAATGAAAACAAAATTAAATTAATAATATAGAAGGTACAATAGGCGGTCCTATCACTGTGGAACTGATTTCTACTAGTCAGCCTTTAAGATATACATAATCTTGCTGATAAAAATCTTCTTGATGAAATGTTACGGTCAATTTAAACCTTTCCTATATAACCTATTATCAACCAATCTGTATGGGCACAAATAGTGAGTAAAGTGTTTGATTGGTACAGAACGAAGTTGCGAAAAATATTATGATAAGCTATGCTTAGTTTGGTTTTCTTGCACGTGTTTCTACTGATTTAGCTAAACTGTCTGTTAAACACATTGTAAGCCCATTTTCTAAATCTTAGCTATACATTTGAGCTTGTTAATTTTAATATATTGTCGAGGAAAATGCATGACTCCAATGTCCTTGACAGTGTTGGGCTTGGTAAAATCCTGATACAAGAAAGAAATTATTAAATTGAGGTGTAGCAACATAACTTTTAGTGACTCTAAATTTGAATCTGGGGTACATCAGGAAGAGATGAACTCTCCGGACCTTTCACATTTTTATGTTGGTGGCTTGGTTGAGTAGCTAATAAGTGACAAAATTGGATGCTACATTAATGGAGTAGCATTTAACAATCTTAGCTGTGCGTCAATAAGTCAGTCAATGCTCTTAGAAATCTTATATCCATATGCGACAAAACCTGACGTGAGGAGTGACTACTTGGATGTAGAGTGCAAACTAGAGGCCTCTCTAGCGACATATTGCAACCTACTGTTGCGTCGCTTTGCTAAGTGCTTTGGGGATGTTAAGATTGTTCTGTTTTAGTAATATTTGGAATTATTACACAAAAAAGTTCTCAGAGTGCAATATAACGCGACACCATCTGTATTTTTTGACATCCTCTGTACTGCAGCGGGCCTGCAATTTTCGCAGATGCTGATGTCAAAGACTTTTACCTTGTTACATTGTGGAACGGCCAGTTGTATCCAACTCAGATTCCTCCTGACTGTATTTTATAAAAACTGGCGGAGGATCAATCTGTCGCTAAATGTTAAAAATTACAGAATTTATTGTAATATTTTTTAAAAAAAATGTAAAATGCATCTGTGAAATATATTTCTATGATCAATTGATTTAATTCAGGTTTATATTTATATCTATATATAAGTTTGTATATTTATATATAAATATTATTATCATTGGTCCACAGAAACGTTGAGGCCTTACAACTTTCTTAGAAATGATAGTCTATGCCCAGTAGTTAAGACGTTTGGCTGTTACTTAGTTTTTACTGATAATATCGACATTTTTTATTTTAGGATGTAATTAAGGAACTTAAGAGTGGTGTTACATCAAATGTGGATGCTGCATCTCTCATAGATCATACTGAAATCAAAGCCAAGTTATCTAAAGCATTGGAGGAGAGACAGTCATATATGAGTAAATATGAGGTAATGAGCATAATATATGTATATAATTGTTTCCTAACCCTTATTTGTGTCGGTCTTTTTTGTTATAATATTATTACTAAGTAAAGAAAAATTATCTTAAATGTTCAACCTAATGAATTTAAAATTTTAGTGTCATCAATTTGTCATGATGTCTACTATTGTAACTAGTCTAGGCATAAATAATATTACAATATGAGTGTAGTTTATCAAGAGACTGTCTTGCATTGTGTAAAAATTATGTGTGAATATGATCTGCTCAAAAATGTTGCTCTGACAATAATTTCTCTCATGAGCTCATGAAATCTTTAGTGCTAGCTGAGCTCATGACATTTTTAGTGCTAGCAGTGGCTAAAATTCACATGGAAAATTCACACAGTCCATAAGTTGATGGATTTGTAGTCAGTGAGATTAAAATACTCTGCACTGCACTGCAGTTTAAATAATATTTCTTTTAAATACTTAGACTTCTTATATGCGCACATGTTTTATTGTTATTACAAAATAGGTATTAAAGATATGCATTTTAATGTGTAACAGAACTCACGACCATACTAGGTCTATTCTATGGCATACGACAACATGCAACCATGTGTTAATAAGTAACACATTGATAACCTCTTTTTTTTGAAGTCGGTTCGAAAATATTTTAATTTTTTATATCACATCTATGCATTGATTAAAATTAGATAAAAATTAGATAGCATTTTGTAAAATTATTGAACTTGCAGCAAACAGTATATTCGGCCACACACCGAATACTGAATATTCTGCGGGCTCCCTGGCCGAATAGCTGAATATTAGACATAAGTATACGGCCGGGAAGGAAGTACTGTTTATTTAGTGCGTCTTATATCTGAAGCTTTGATTGTTTGTTTGATTCCCAATCAGAGAGCGAAAGCTTAAATATGGTCCGCTAAAGATTTAAAGGTTGGGAAACCCTTGTCTATGAGGAAATGGAGTAAACTACAAATTGAAAATGAAGAAAAATTTGTCTTTCTGCTCCATTATCTTTCACTTCAATTACTATAATTCGATTCCAAAGATATTTATCTGATAGTTATTTTATTAATCTTCGTAATATGGAAGTAGATTATGTACCTATGGACTACTTCAAGAGTTAAAGAAAAAAAGTTACAAAAAAAATTTTCATTTTACCAATTATCTGACTACAATAAAACTTCTTACTTAAGTATTCGGTAATCGGCCAAATAGGATAAAAGTAGCCGAATGGGCCGAATAAATCGACAAATATTCATCGCGAGTCTAATGATTATTATTATTG
>DWHP01005076.1:0-12151 GCA_018247895.1 Parnassius honrathi
GTCGATAGCTATGCGATATTGAATTCAGCATTATTCTGTATTATGGGAAACCGTACATACATTTTTTTTATCTTACTCATTGCTTGTTACTTATCGCTTAGTAATATTAGTTATGTTTAAATATTAATAATGGAATAAAATTGTTGAATAACTTTTTTTAAACTTGTGGTATGAAAATGATTTCTTAAAACAAATTTAAACCCAAACTCAAGCATACGACTGCAAAACTTCAAGATACTGTAAGCTCGTTCTGCGTAGATCGGACCAAAAATTAATATTCAAAAAAAGCTGGGCTATATGACATTGGGACGTCAAACATCTCAGTCACCCCCGTGACCATGGGTGCTGTAAAGCACCCGAAACGTCTGGAAATAAAAATAAGTTAAAATGGTTAATTAAACTCAATTAAATCCGTAAATATAGTTTTATTCAATTTGTAGTATGATCAGAGCATAAGGGCGGTATATCAGGTTCAAGTGTTCGGCTTAATAATTCATAGTACGAGGGCCAACAAAGTTCTTATTCGACATCTACGCCGGCAACACTGAAACGATTAGTTTGAATTTTAATTGCTTATTTATGCATGCGTAGTAGCAATACCGGAAAAATCGTGAGTAAGTATAAATGTCTGAATGATTTTGGAGTCTGGGAACACTCAATGGGGCAACGCAGCGCATTCTTCCTTGTTATTAAATTCGTCCTGTACTCAGTAGGGACGTACATAATTAAGATTTAAGACAGTTATTAATTTTTGAAGAGGTTTATAGTTGAAATAAAATACCCAAAAGATTGACCTTTCTAATTAGTTTTTAATCAGGCGATTCTAATATTATAAATAGCTATATATACTTTCGTAAACTATAACTAATGATTTCTGATGTTTAAGCGAACACTATACATTATAATACAATTAGTTTTTACGGATTTTATTGCGTATATTAGCTTATTTTATATGCCCGACGTTTCGAGTACTTTACAGCACCCATGGACTCTCGTCCGACACCTGTGTGTGTCTGGGGCAAAATTCCCGAATATGTAAGTCCAAATTCGACCAAGAGGTCCACCGGCATATCAAACTGGGCAGTGTTCAGGTTGCCAGTGCATGTTGCCGGTGATGACTTACAACAGTGAAGATCGAAACTCAGATCTTCCCAGGATATCTGCAGAAAAACAATTACTCCTGCCTTAGCCGGTGGGAAAAAAAGGTTCTTGAGTGTCAACCTCGACTGACAAGCGTAATGATGACCTCGCAAAACATGCGTAGTCAATGGCTGCAGGTAGCTCAGGATCGTATTTTGTGGCAATCTATGGGTTGAGCCTATGTTCAGCAGTAGGCTTGCGATGGGCACATGTAAGTGAATGTGGAATTAAGTGAGGGTAACTCGCTGTTACGCAACATAATTTTAATTCATTAGTTTCTTGCTTTATAAAAACTATATGTAATCGTACTTACAGGTAGTTTATAGACGAGGCTCAAAACTGTGCATTCCTGACAAAATTGATGTAATTTAATTTATCCTTATTTAATTTTTTTTTACTAACATAGTTTATGTAAATTACTATTACTAACAAAGTTGTATGGATCTTTATCTGAAATTATAATTATTAATTGTTAGTAAATTGTTTACTTTTTTATAATTTTGTGTATTTGTAGAATATATTACAAGCTTTGCCCGGTGAAAGTACCATAAGAGAATTCATCACCCCATATCGTGTATTTTTTGTTGCAAGAGGAGACTATGGGAAAGGCCAGAAAGATTTTAGGGCTCCGATACATGGCAATGTACCATTACGTTTACGCTAGATATAAAAAATCCAATCCGAAAACATGTGTCAGCGTTGAGTCGTCTGGTGCAGTGATCGTCGATCTATCCAACCCGTATAGTGGTGATGTAAGTATATCCACTACCCCACATCGCCTTTTGTGTGTCGCACGAAGCGATCGAGGAAAGCAAACCATAAGATGGGTAGCAGCGGTTAGTATTATTAAGGTATTTATTTTAAACGTTATTATTATTACAACTATCTCTATGAAATATAGAAATTGTTGTAATACAAGTGATGAGCTGTAATATTTTAATGGTTTTCTTTAGTTTGTATACGGTATACCAACAAAGATAGTTTTTATCAAAGCGGTTTTACCACTCAGAACACTACTCGTTTACTTACTAGCGAGCCGTGATTTCTGAATATCGACAATAGCGCCACCTACAGAGTCCAAATATGAACATAAATCATCTAGGAACCCATTCAAACACACACAATAAATTTCATCAAAATCGATTGGATGGTTTTAAAGTCTATAACGGACATTGGTAGAAACATGTTTTGTGTTTTATATAGATATATAGATTTCGCAACCTAGAAAGAAACTTAGTATTTTGCTGTCGAGGTTAAAGAATATATAGTTGCCATTCATTGCATATATAGTTTTAAGAGCAGTAGAAGATTGTCTTATAAATGTAATGAGGAATTTTATAAACGACTTGACCAAAATTCAAAAGAAAAGAAATGAATTGATCCTTTCGTTAGGAAGCTTCATTTTTATGAGACGTCTTCGAGTATAATTTTTGGGTTGCGCATACATTATCATCGTTCCGCTACATTTGTATAGCAGTATAGGCCTTGAAAGAGATTAGTTAAAGAGCACAACCAACCCTAAATAAATTCTGAACGTAGTCTGTCTCGGTGGGTCTCGGGGTGCGTCGTCCGCAGTGGCGCCGGCTGGGTCAGACGCTGCTATTAGCTCTCGGATTGATCGGTACTCCGTCGCTCTCCGCATAGTATAGACGTCTTATTTTATCGCCGCTAACTGTGTGTCTAGCATGACGTAACTCGGATGCTTTTTACGTACAGCTTAGATCTTTATATAAGGCTTCCTCAGCCGGCCGACATAATTAAAATCTTTTGCGCTGCCTTCACGAGTCCGAGCAATATTTTGTTATTAAAATGCCTTTATAACCAGGTATGCGTGGTCCATGCAGTGCCGCTGCTCAATGTTTATTAAAAACATCTACAATCTTTAACATAATATCCGTTTTAAAACTTAGGAAATAGTTACTCATGTTACGTTAGTAAATAAGTAATGTAAGTATTTATTTTTTCTAAGTAAGAAAATAAAATTGTGTTGGTCAATTTTACTTTACCTATATCCAAATTTCCTGAATTATTTCTATAGCCAAATTTCGTGAACGCACTACGCGGCAAACGTCCCGATAGCATCCACACCATCTGGATGCTTGGTGGTCCACCACTGTACGTTTCACGAGGAGTTTTCTTCCGCGTACGACCTCTCTGTGGAAAACTATTCCACCGGCGATTTTTCCGAACCGATACAACCCGTGGGCCTTCAAGAAAAGAGCTTACTCCTTTCTCAAAGGACGGCAACGCACCTGCAATTCCCCTGGTGTTGCGGTTGATCATGGGCGGCGGTAGTCACTTAACATCAGGTGAGCCGCATGCTCGTTTGACCCCTCTTCTATATAAAAAAATCCATACAAATTAATAAATTTTAAGTGTCTGTTTCTAATGTCAAGATAATATCGTTTTACTAAATGCATATAAGAGTATATACGGTACGGAAATGACTGAACCGACTTTGATGGGACTTCACTGGCAGATAGCTGATGTGATAAGGAATAACATAGGCTACTTTTATTTTATAGGCACAATTAGGGTTCCGCGCGAAAAAAAACAATACCATGAATTCCAACCGTAATATACTCGTATATTCCACGCGGACGACGTCGCTTGAAATTGTTACGTAATTAGGATTTAATTCGTCCTATGAAATTAACGTTTTTTATGAAATAAGTAAACGTAATTTTTTCGTATTTTTTTGTAAGTCAAAGTAATCACCCATGCATGTGACAGTTTATTGATGGCATTCTTGAAGGAATCAGCAGGAGGGGAGGCAACTAATTCTTCAAACGCATTTTACTGCCTTGAATTGCCTTGAATTTCTTCTGCCAAAAAGGTAAACAAATTCTGGAAAACTAGAAGTCTGTAAGTGCAAGGTCTGGTAAGTACGATGGGCGGATGGATGCTGGTGGTGGTGTTGTATTCCATAAAAAAGCTTCCAACCCCAGTTCTTGTAACTTGCAGACCGTCTGTTGTGCAGTATGAGGTTCCGCGTTGTCGTGCAGTAGCAGCGGGGGCGACTGATAGAACAAAGCTGGTTGGAGACGTGGGAGTTTCTCCATCATTGTGTTCAGTTTTTCACTGTACAGATCTACAGTAATACTCATCCCTCATCCCGATTGGTAAGAATCTGTGTCACACTAGCGCTAGACCACCAAACAGTGACCATTACATTTTTAGGGGTAATTTTTTGTTTAGGGCATTGTTTAAGTGTTGAACCAGGATCCAACCAACTTGATAAGTGCTTGCGATTGTCAAACAGAATACATTTTTCATCACCGATAACAATGCGGTTTAAAATTCCTTCGTTGGTGTGCCTGTTGAGCAGTGCAAGGCACGTCTCGCCGCGTACTTCGCGCTGGGGTCATTGAGTACGTGGTACAACCATTAGACAAGCTTCTTCTTTACCTTGCCAATTTGACGCCAGTGGACCAATATTGTTTTGATGCTAACGTCGCAATTCAGTTTGCAAATTAGTCGTAGATTGAGTATTATCAGCTTCCACAATCACCTTCAGTTAGACGACCACGGAGTTCATTTTCAGGTCGGAATTTACAGAACGGAAGCGGGCAAATCAATAACAGATAGTGCGTTTATTTGTAGTATTCGGTCCATAAACACCGTTGAACATCAACGTGGCAGCAACGCGACAAGTCTACCGCTTGTGTCGCGTTGCTGACACTGTACTTATATTCCATAATTACTCGAATTTTTGTTACGTTTTCATGATGACGAAAAAGATTCAACTGCGATGAAAACGTAACGCCAATCAATAAACAAACAAATAATTCCGAAAAAAAAGAGTTCTATGTATTTAAAATTAAAATTAATTTGAAATTAGAATTCTTACTCAAACAAAAATTATTTTGATTTGAAATGACCAGTACTGCAGAAGGGCAGGTTCATAGGTAAAGACCTATTACTATTATAATAGTAGCGTGTTAAAAGAGCTAACAATACACTTTATGGTGAGTGGATTATGTAGGTAGCCCATAGACACTTGCAACTGACTTCAGACGAAGAAGGTCACAGACGCGTTAGTTGCCCTGAGAATTGTAAACCAAATTGTATTGAATTTGTTATTAAACAGACTCTTACCTCTCAAAACGTAAAAGGCGCTGGAGTCACTGCTGTGGCAGAATTCTGTATACGCATGAAGCAAACTTCATTCAGAGGAACTTCAAATTTTCAATATCATTATAATTTTCTTTTGTTACTGTTTCGTATTTAAAATATTCAATATCATCATAATTTTATTTTTTCACTGAATTTTGAAAGGTTTATTCTTTAGCGTTAATTTTAATTATTTTTTAAAATTCCCCACACATTTTAAAAACAATTCTGTATCATAGAAGCATTTTATATGCATTAATTGCAAATAGGGATGCTCCAGATCCGAATCAAGTTTTTGTAGACCATGCTAAAAGTTATTCCAGGCACAGTGCTGCTGCCAGCCATTTAGTCCCTGGTTATTTGGATTTAATTAGGTATTTTTGTATTTTTAGGAATAACAACACAATGATTGGATGCTTGTTTCTACACATTTATAATTAAATTAGTTGGTTCACAACCTTAACCTACTTTACTCGCAGCAGGAAGATTAATATCTCATTACACGAGCAGGTTTTTGCTTTCAGTTTTTCTTTAATGCTTTCGTGTTAACAGAATTTTGTATTGGTAGCGTTTAGTAATGTGTATAAAAATATGTTTATAAAAATTATGAGTATAAAAACGTCAGAATATTCAATATTCCGTATTCGAACTCGCCAATAACATTTTGCGAAGCAAAATTAATTTATGTGTTTAAACTAAATATAACGTGGATCAAAGAAATTTAAGGTATGTTTATAGAAAAATAGAAACAAAAAAAATATGAAATTTAAACAGAGCTTCATGAACAACCACAATTCTGAAATTTCAGAAAGAGACTTATTAGAGACACAAATAAGAAAAGGAAAGAAAAATAATAGATATTCTGTAAGAAATTTATTTATATGTTACTGTCTTGTTTCTCAGTTCAGGTAATTATCTAATTATAATGCAAATACGGTTATATTTCTAAACCATGGATTTGACATAAATGAACGTTAGGTCTAAATCGTTGTGCAGTTCCTGAATACAAAGAAGGGTTTTCTTTAACAGTAGGATTTTAACGATTAAATGCTTAACTCATTTTTTAAATAAAATATAAATTCAAAAAAGGAAAACCAGTTGTCATAAAGAAAGTCGTCTGAGCTGAATCATGAATAGTTCTGCCACACACACTACAGTTTTCTTATAGTCTGTAGTAAAATTCACGACCACTTTTAAAGTTCAAAAGTCGTCAAAAGTCTGATTTTATATTTCTGATCTACGTGATCGTAAAAACTTTAATGTAATTGGAAATAGAGAACTGCACGTTATATCAAAACAGTTTTGCGTTTTGGCAACTGTATCTATTCTTTGTGTTATGTAGGTTTTAGCGAAAAGCTCATGACGTGGTAGCGAATGGTATCCCGAATAGACCAAGTTCTTTGTCATTATAGAAAATAGAAAGGTGATGTACTGCGTTCTCGTTTTCTTTGTAATTTTATTTTGTAAACGAGACAAACTGTAAATGTTAGCACATACAGTTTGTCTGTTAACATTTTTTAATGTTTTATGTATATTAAGGTACAAAATTACATGAGTCGGATCTTAGTATCAGCAGTATAAGTTGATATAATGAGTACTTTTGTTGTTATAATTCAGTGCTTTACTATAATCCCACCCGGTATTAAGAATGACAAAGCCCTAACTGTTACTTAGTAGTAACGTAGGTAGTTTTACTTAGTTTGCAAGCTTTTCTAAATCCACGTTAATGAATAAAATTGTAAAATTTAATAATTTGTGTAATAAAGATATAACACAGGTAGGATGTGATAATCCATAACCACATCTCAATCCGTTGGTTTCGTAGCACATATGGCTGTAAAAGTATTTGGAGGGAGTAGACTAGATCAACAAATTCTCACTCACGCACACCGAAACTGTCACGCTTAAGGCCATTTCTTAAATGGTTATAGTGTAATTAGTAATTACATAACTCTGAGCTCAAATGCGACAGCGATGCAGCGTATGATCGATAGAGCGATCCGAACGCGACGGAATGGTGATAAGCATACTTTTATCTTATTAAATTTTATATTAATCGCACGACCTCTGTCGAAATATTACCCTATAGTAATAAATAGTACGTTACGAATTCTGCATATGCAAAGATGGGCTACAATCGCAAAGTTAGGTAAAATGTCGTTATCTTCACTCGACAGCGGCATTCTAATAAATTATTTAGAAATAATTAGCTTCATTAGTACTATAGTTATAGCACGAATGGGTCAGCTCGACCAGGGAAGGACCACACTCTCACAGAATAACAGCTTAAAGCTGTGTTTCATATGGTGAGTGTAGAGAACCGGAGACCCCTTTTACACTGTTATGCTATAAAAAATATATTTGTATATCTGTTGTATCAAGGTGGACGTTGCATCGTTGTTGTACAGATCATTTAAGAAACTGCCTAATGTTTATTTATTGATTTTTTATTAGAATTCGATAAAAGTTATTGTGTCAGCGCGTAATGTAACACTTCACGCTAAAGCGATATAAGTGACGCAATTGATAATAACAGGTTACATTTCATAGAACGTTATCCTAAATATTTGCCGCGATAAAATTACACAACGCACCTTGCTGCATGTTGATAACAACTTTTAAAGTTCTAAACCGGGTACTTTGGAGTATAGCGAGATATATTTTTTAAATGCGATTTTCCTGTCTTAGAACGCGAAATATTTTTAAAGTACTTATTTGTTTCAATGTCGTTTAAAATAATTATCTAGCTATTAAAATGTTTTATTCGTTTTATATTCGTTTCAAGCGGTCTTTGGAGCGCCTCTTTATTGGTGTTGATTAGCTAAATAAATATAAAAAGTAATCTTCGAATTTTAAACTTGTCTTTAAAACTACTAAATACTAGGTAGGTTTTCTTTCTACTTTGCTATTTGGTTCCGGTACTGCGATCCGGCAATTATGGCAAATCTACAATGGAAGAGCTCCATGTCCAACCGTGGACTCTGTTACGGACTAATAAATTAAAAGTTTCTCCTTTTTGACAACAGCGTTGACACTTCTCCGTCAACGCTGTTCTTATGTGTAAAACATTAAATACTGTAAACATATGTATTATAACGAAATCGCGTGCAAGCTAAATTTGTATCGAAACCGGATTTTAATATTCAGGTAGTTTTTGCATCATTACTGTCGCTTCTTGTAAACTGAGTTAAAAAACAAGGAGATTCTATATTCGACGAGTATGTTTTTATATGTGTATGTTCACCGATTTCTCGAAAACCAAAATGGTCAACTCCAATATAAATTTGAGGAAATACTCCATTCCTAAGAGTGGAAAATAAAAGTGATATCTCATAATTTACAAATTTTTCTAGTAGTTACTTTAAATTTGTGATATTCCTCGTGAATACTCCTCAAAATGCTCATAAATAACTTGTCAAAAAATGTTAAATCTGATTTCAAAAACTGCATGGTTTTCTTTCTTTGTTATATCATTTTTAGCATCCATTTAAAAAGCTATTACTTGGAAAATATTTTACTATACTTTTTATTGGAAATTTAATTTTTATCTTCCTATTTTTTCGTTCTTATCTCCATGAAGTGCACCGTATCGCCGTCAAGGTTCCGGCTCTTGGTCGTTTTCAAGGAACATGTGTTTATTAATATATCCTTGAATGTTATTCATATTTTGTTTTGATTGTAAAATTTATTGCTATGGAAGCTTTAGTAAAAATTATTTGTACGTTATTACTTAATTAAGAATGCAATAGAAATAATTATATTCGTAAATTAGTCATTAAAATTATCTTAGAAAGAAATACCCGACAGTTTCTTTCCTTTTCCCCCTAGCCCTCAAGCATTTGTTATGCATTGTCGCAGCCATTGTCTGGTTGATTTTTATTTATTAACTTTAATTATGTAAGGTATTTTGTTTTATCTACTAACATTTTATTGCTTTATTAATCTTATTTGCGTTTGTCTTATTTTTTGAATGTTTTATTTATCCCACTGAAAGAGAACACTACAAAGATTATAATTAAAATGTCAATTATTTAATAAACGCACTTTTAAATTATTGAATTATCTATTTTAGAAAAAATTGCTAGTACCAAATTATTTAAATTAAACTCGCCTAACAAGTCAACACCTCGGGGCAAATACATATTTCTGCCCGGCTCCAGGACTATTTGTACCTACATCAATTCTCAAACGCTAATTTGAATTGCAAATTTCATTGCATGATATTTTCCATATAAAATTACATCGGTTGCAAACTTCATATGTCATACGTAACTTTATGACGATAGATGCTGCTTTACGACCAATAAAACGCATTTTAATGCTGTTTGTGGAAATCGAGTCCGCTCCAAATATGATGATATCAAAAGCGAAAATAGACTACAACGTCCTGTAGAATTAAGGATATTCACCTACTGAAAGTTCATTTAAAATGAATTCTATAATATCATGTTCAAAAAATTTTAAACGTAGATACATAAAACGTACTAGTTAGTCACCTTGCAGACCATAGAGCTTTCCTAGTGTATAAAAAAATTATCATAATCGCCTTGTGTAGAAGATCGATTGGTGATCATACTAACTACAGTGACTATATACGTGGTAGTCATGCTGCGACTACGTATATAGTCACTATATTTTGGCTGCAGCATGAATAGGTCGCCTCCCCCGGTGTAGGCCCACGCCAGTTTAATGCTGCTGTGTTTCGCATAGTGAGTGTAAATAACCAGGGACCCAGGGACATTTTTATTGGTAACGAGGCATTCATTCTTAGTCCTCACGGGTGACAACGCATCTGCATTTTGATTCTTAATCGAATTTGACACTCATGGGACGTAATTGAGTGTTTCATATTATTTTACGCCGTTACCTATCACTATTATATGAGATTTCTAAAAAAATGGCTTTCCTTATTTTTTTATGTTTTATTGTGCTAAAAGTAATTTAAATTATACTGTTATTGCAAGGCAAAATATATTCTTGCTTTACTGATTTCTTTTCGTTATACTTAATTCGCTTATTGCTTCCAAAATCAGCATATTAGTTACCCGCAGTACCCTCACAGTTTCGACTTTACAGTCGTGAAACGCCTTTGATGTTCGGCGATGCCCCCGCCCGCTTAGGTATTCACGCGGCCAGCGTGTACACTAGGAGTTGTCACTAAAATGGAAATAAAACGCTTTTGGATATTAAAACACTCATTATCATTTATTAACATTATGTACATACTTATAAGTTAAAAAAGCCTAGTAATTCTATATGTCACACTGCTAAATATCTTCGTGACCCTTTTTTATAGATGTTTTCAGTTTTGATTGTTAAATTTACTTATGTAAGTGTATTCGTTTCGGATAAACAATTTTATCCACAAAAAAATGAGGGAAACATAAGCATGTCCGTCATTTTAATTCAATTTTACTTTGTAACTCATATGTCAAATAACAATAACAGTTATTCGCCATTCTTGATATTTTAGTTTTGAAAACGACTCCTAAAATAAGTACTATAAAACAGGCTCGTGCCAACCGCATCTATTGTCTATCAGACTCAGTGAAGTGAGATAGCAGAAGGTCGGTCCACCCCCGGCCCCGTAATACAGTCATTATTGCTCTGCACAACTACATTCGTTTCCCAACTGTAAGGTCTTTAAACTGTGGTTGTAATTGACTTGCAAAACGTGTGTTTTATTAAGCTTAAAATCATTTTTTTTTATATGAATGCTTAATAATGTTAACTATTGTATAATGCTGATAATTGTATAACAACTAATAATGGTAGTTTTTTATACGTGTTGGAGTCATGCTGTGTTTGTAACACGAATAGGTCGGCTCGTCTGAAACAAGACCATGTTCTTACAAATACAAGTGTAAAATAGCAGCTTAATGCTGTAGTTGTGTGTGTATAGAACCAGAGACTTTTCCTTTTAGTGGAAACGAGGCATTCCATCTTAGTCCTCAGAGGTGACAAGCCATCTGTATTTCAGTTATTTACTGAGGATAGACGTGGATGTCTATGGGCCACTGCATCCACTTACCATCAGATTGACTGTGTGCTAGTTTATCACCTTTATTCTATGAAAAGGGGACAACACAGAACTACAGAGAACAGGTCAATTGACGCTTTAAATTTTATTCATATTTCTCTATGCATAGGTTAAGGTTATTCAGTCTAAAAATAAATAAATTGTATAAATATGAATGTCTAGTTTTAAAGATTCCGTACTTAGATGGGTTAATTTCATTATAGAATGGTAGATACAATTTGAGTTAGGTGATTAGCGTCATGGCAATTTATTATTAATTAAGCAAACCTGACTCGCTATCGCGAGCGGGATTCGCAATAATTGGTAGGCAGTGATGGCATAGGATGCCGGGCTTTTGCTATAATTTTTATAGGACACGAACAATCTAAAAATCCGATGATATGTTAGCCTTGAAACACGTTTATGCTGCTGACGTTTGCACGCTAATCTCTACGTGGTTGTAACTGTAACACTTGCATGAGGCACGGCCTTAAATTATGAATATTTAACTTGTTCTGAAGAATAGTTAATTTTTCGTTTTGAAAAGGAATTTTTTCGTATTTCAAATTTGATATAGTAACAGCAAAATATAAATTAATTTGTCGGGACGCCTTAAATAAGTATTTTCGGGATTTTTAAAGTAAATATGTTAAACAAATAGCTAAATGACAAAAGATAGTGCTATCAAGAGACTGGAATAAGCACGACGGCCCTCGGCAGCCGTCACGCGGCGCGTGGATGTCGCGCCGCGATAACGCCAACCCTTGAATCACTGTCATTTGCCACATTGTCCTGCCATGTAATGCATTGCCATCGCATCCAGTGCACGAAATCTTCCTCCTACATTGTTAAAACTTCTTTTTTTATACTACTTCGCTT
>DWHP01005077.1:0-12150 GCA_018247895.1 Parnassius honrathi
CACATATTTTGAACACATATTTAAAAAACGCACACCCAGAATAATGCATTTTGAAACAGAGCTTCAAAAAACTTCACGAAAATCATAAAATATTTTTTGTCATTCTTCATCTCTTCCCTTTCAGCGAAAATTGTTTATCACAAATGGAGCATTTAGATAATCACATTTTATGACAACGCCGTTCTAATGTTTCACGGGCAGAAACCGTGATGATACTAACGGAACTATCAGTTCCGTGCACGTACACACGCACGTCACTGAAATTGGCATCGACCATTAAAAATAAGAACGGTTGTATATAACCAGGCTTTCCATCTTAGTCCTCAGAGGTGACAACGTGTGTATAGCCTTGTGTGAATCCTTTTTTTCTATTCTTTGTTTGAAGTTGGCTGCAAGTGTTCACTGCAGTAGCTATAAAATACAGACGAAGGCATCGATAAAACTGTATGTACTAGCACAAAAAAATTCACCCTTTTACCAAAACAAACACAATGGTTGATATTTTCAAAACAATACAAATCTGAGTGAAGACTCGGAAAGTTTTTGAGATCTTTACTGAATTCATTAAACAGTTATTGATTACGGCGATGAATGGACATAAATTAATAGCGAAGCCTTATTGTGTTGTTGGTTATATCGACATTGTCTGAGACTAATCGAATTCGATTTGTTTGACGCTCTGATTTCATTCTACTCTGCGCAAGTTTGATTAGTTGATTTCTGGATAACTTCGTAACTACGATGCGACGTTTATTTTAAACTGGCTTAATTCTTTAAGAACAAGAAATAGGCCGGTCATAAAGCTTGCAGAACTGACAACGATGGGAAAAAAGGTTCTCATATCGGTTAGCAGAATGTAGGGTATGTAGATGAAATGACAATTTGTTAAAATATGCAAAAGTAATGGATAAAGATGACCAAAGAAAGTGTTTTGTGCATTCTTTGCAGGAGGCCTTGGGACTTGTGGATGGGCTGTGGTGATAATGATGAATAAACATAACGTTTATTAAAGTTTCTTATTGTTTTAAGGTTGCAAGTCTTAGGTATTTTAAAAGAAATCAATTCAAAATTGAATGTAACACTTTTAAAAAGAATATTTACGATATCACCAGCAGTCCTATGGTGTCTTAAATGCTGTTGCTCATCATCGGTGTCCCTACTAACGTTTCAGACATTCCCTTTATTCACCTTGTAGGATTACCACGACATGAAAGCCGGTAAAAGATTACAGGTTTAGAAAATTGTTTCGTGATTATCTATTGAAGCCAATGTTTGTTACATGAATCATCCAAGTATGTCATGTATTGCCAAACAGAAGTATATATTCATAGATACGTATTTGTTACTTACTACCCTGTTATAACTTACTATTTATACTTACTTATTTATACATATATATATATGTATAAATGTATAGTATTGTGTATTTTATGTAAATATCAACTTAGTTTTGGTGTATTTCTTTTTTATAAAATAAGGGAGATAATCGACCATACAGTCCACCTTATCATAGATGCTGTGGCCCATAGACATCTATTTAGATTCAAAAGGCAGATGCGTTTCTGCGTCAGAGGCATGATGGTTCTCCACACTCACCATACGAGACACAGCAGTATTTAACTGCTGTTTTACGCTGGTATTCCGTGAAAGCGTAGTCCTTCCCCGATCGTGCCGACCCATTCGTACTACAACTATAGTACTAATATAGCCCATACATTCCAGTACTGCAGCCCATACATTCGCACTACAACCATTATACAGCTGCAACGTGGCTCTACCACGTACATGTTATTAGTTATCATTTTTTATTACTCTATATTGCCACACCTATGTCAAACACTCGCCACTTCATATTGACTGGTAGAGAATTCCCCTAACGTTAAGTCCGCCTTTTGTATTATTCTGAAATAAATGCTATAAAGAATAAAAAATAGTATTCCATAATTCGATGAAGATATATGTGTGTATTGTTTCCAAATAACGTCAACGTACCAATGTCGCAGCGGAGTTTGTCTCAGTTTTTCGGACTTTCTAATAACATTGTGTTATTCTTTCTCACATTAAACTCCATTGAGAACGCGCCCGTCCATCGCGACGGTAATTATAAAAAGATTTCCGCTAATATTTTTAATGATTCCAAAAGTTTCTGTTTTATTTGTAACGATCTGAAATTATTTGTACCGTAACAGTTCACACAGTGTGCGACGCTCAGCTGATTTCGCTTTAATTGAATGGCAACATTCGTGATTTTAATGAAACCTCCTAATTATCGTTGAAGCTTTTAGAATAATGGCTTCTAACTTTCTAGTTGTAAATATAAATTAAACCGACCAGAAATAATGACTTTTTCTTTTTTACATAACCAGTGACGATGGCGAACGGATTTGAGCAGCCGATTGTCTATACTACAATTTGGTACACAAATTTAATTGAATTGAAGTTCGTACAACATTTAAAACATATATCAAATGGAAAAGGAGACTCTTATAAACACTCCGATGATCATAAAGCTGAAATATACCTACAGTAAACATTTAAATATAATGAAATAAATTTTACTACATATCTACAAATTCAACAACCGAATTATAATAAAATTGCAGAGCACGGTGACGACCTAGTAGCTACGACCAATGTATAAAAGGGATTGTTTAAGTTCATATACACAATAATGTATAATTGACGGACTTAATATCTAAGGCATTATTTACCAGTCTTCCATAAAGTAGTGCAGAGATAAAAGAGGTAGGTGTAAAAATATCATTAAGAAACAGTAGATACTTCAGTCGCTAATGAATCATTGGCATAAATAATTCTCCGACTTCATTTCATAATTGAATTAACTAATTAAATATAAAAATAATTCAAAAAATTAATCGATACATGTTGACCCTAGAGATCAGTCATATCCTGCCTATAAGAAATTAAAAATAAGATTATTCTTATTAAGGTAGTGGTGAACACTGATCTGATTTTTTTTTTGAATAATTACCCTTATTACCGCTCCGTGGCACAGTGGCTTAGCTATGAGTTACTAAAGCCCGCAGGCTCGAATCGCGCGCGGAACAAGTATTTGTATAGCCTACATATAATTGTTCCGGGTCTGGATGTTTGTCCTTGTGAAATTTATGTTTGTAAACTACCCACGATGCAGGAGAAAGTCCCAGTGTAGAGGTAACGTTTGCAAATAAAAGAAAATTAACTAGGTAGCACAACACAACTAACTACCACAGTCGTAACTGATGGTGGGTACACATAACGAATAGAGTTCCTCGTTACCTCGAACCCACCGTACAGACCGTTACCACCATAAGCACTATACAGAAACGCAGCAGTATTAAACTGCTATTTTATTATTCGCGCAGGAACCGAATCATAGCTGCAGCGTGGCCCTGCCACGTGAAAATTAACGAAAATGATCTCGGAGTCTTTGTGAGTTCTTCTATGCAGATGTCTAATTTCAAACATTTTTGTGGAATCAGTACACTATTCTAATCAACTATCAACCTAATGTTTCTGACATTACAACCTTTTTATCATTATGTATCATCACTGCACCGTTTTTTTATTTGTCGTTTCAAAGAATTCGTTAATTGCAGCCATAATTTATTCTATTTATAGCGCAAGTGTTACTAAGGTGGTATCGTGTTTATTAAAACATAATTCTTTACTGGGACTCGACTCGTTGCCCCGTTGAGTCATAGACAGTATATGACAGCGGTGATCAATCACGCTCAATTGAGTCTATGGCACAGATCAGGCGTTACGTAATCCACGGATGACAATTCTTCAGAATCATCCTACGGTTTTAGGTAATGCTGCGCGTGGGAGGGATATCGGACTATGCGACGTCCAACGTCCGGGGTAGATCGCAACGAAGACAAATGTCTGCTAGTTACCGATATCTTGATACTAATGCGCCGAACGTCTGGTCATTCAACCTACTGTATCACAGCGCAGTCAGAATGCGGACTGAAGCAACGCAGATGAATATAAAGAAAGGAATTTCATACAGTTTTCAAAAATATTTAACATTTATTATCAATATTGCATTTTTGACATTATTGTAGTGTGTCGACAACGTACTTACCGTAGAAAAACACACCATTTCTATATTTTTTTTTTATGTTTGCGCGATCACTTCACATGTAATCAGTATCATGACACTATAAGTTTCTGCGTGGATCCGACCAAAAATTAATAATTTTAAACAAAAGGTGGCCGTGGTTGACTTATGACATTGGGAAGTCGAACACCTCACTCCCCCCATGACTGGCTGCTGTGGAGTGCTTGAAACTTTGGGAATATAATATAAGCTAATGTGCGCTATAAAATCTATAAAAAATAATTTAATTTAAACCAGAATTTCTAGTATGTTGTTTGATTGTACAAGCATATATAAAAACAATGCCAGTTATGATAATTTACAGCAGAAACCGTTAGTCTGCAACTGACAACTTTTCAATATCTTCGCGTGGAAATACATTATTTTGTTAAAATAATCAATCAAACAAACTACGAGATAAGGCCTTAATTATTAGGCTATTAATCCGGCAATCGACGATTTCATCGAGAAACTCGACACAGAATGTGCGTAAGTGAATTCGTGCCATATAAAAATATAAGGCTGGCTACACTAGACCAATAGAAATAGACAACATAAATTTGATGAAAGAAGATGCATAATAATTCGAAATCCAAGAGGAATCTTAGAATTCTCATGAAATTATTTATAAATTACACGCTTTGCCTAATAATGTAAACCAATATTTTTTTTAAGACTTAACGTGTAATTGCTACTATTTGGATCTCTTAACTAAATCTAAAAAAAAAAGATAAATTAGTAAAAGTGGAGATAGTAAACATTTTTAGTTTAAAATTTAAACGAGTAAGGAACGTGCGTGTCTGTTGCCAGTCTGTTATGAGCAGCTTATAAAATCCGTCGTTCCAGATATTTTGAAATTCGAACGTTCCAGCAGTGCAAGCTGCCGCTCGTATGTCAGCGCCCTGAACAGCGCAATCTGCGTCTATGTTGCGGCGACCGAGACGATTTTATCTGGCCACAGGGGCGTCACGTCACGCGTGCCCGCCTCGCCGAGCTCGTGTAAATTTTTTACTTTCCTCCATGGAAATAATGGAGTCACTCGATGAGTAAAGTTCGGCGATGTAAGATTGTTATTAAAAAAGAAATGGAATAGATATTTCTATACAATGTTTCTCGTAGTCTGATTTTCATTAGCTTAAGGTGTTATAAAATCGTATACAGAGAAGGACTACGTTTTCATAGAGTACTAGCGTAGAATAGCAGCTTAATGTTGCTGTTTCGTATGTTGAGTATAACCCTTTTTACTAGAAACGCTGAATTCTACATTAGTCCTTAGGGGTGACAACTATATTTTCATTCTTAATTGAGGGAAGATGATGTAGATATATATGGGCCTCAGCATCCACTTACCATCATGTACACTGTGTGCTCGTTTGTCACCCTTATTCTATTAAAAATACTTTACTTGACATAATTTGTTTATTTCAGTAATAGTTGATAGAAGCAGTTTTCATCTTAATAATCTGTGATGCTTCTGAACAAAGACTTAAACACAAAGACATCCCAAGATGCAATTAAAACTGGCCATTCACGAACAATCACTTTGCCGATCTGAGAGATATTTTTTCGCTTTGCACCCAAGATAATGAAAACTGAAGAGGAATCATTAGCGTAGGCTCCCAGACAGACTTCATCGGAGCAAAAAGCAGTCGAGTGGCGAACGCATAAATGGAATCAGCCGGTCAATAATGAACCATCGCACATCCGTTTTAATGACGATCGCGCCGATTAGATCCCAACTGAACGAGCTCGATGAATGGCACAGGAAGCCGGCATAAAGCTTGCATACGTCACCGGGTACAAAACAAATGCTGTGGGAACTGACAATTAGATTAAACAACGCCATGAAGTGGAAATCGCGGTCAGGTGTCTGCCCATCGATGTTTCCGCCATTAAACGTGTGTGCGGTAGTCACCAAAACATAGTCGCCTCTGTTACAACACCCAAAATGACGTCAAATATACCGTTTTTATTTTTCTTGGTTAAATGACCAATTCCTTTTGCCGGTTGCTGTAATTGTAATCTTAAATAAAACAATACAACTAACGTAACAGAGCCTTTGTTTTTATACTGAAATACATCAACAAACGGAACTATATCAAATAATATTTCAACAAACTTCTATATTTAGTCTCCAGTAGCCACACTCGATCAGTTTGTCGGCTAAAGTTTATTATATACGAATTGTTGTCTACTATGTCACTAACAGTATTATTTGTTACAGAGAGCTACCCTGGCGGAGAAAGAAGTCACCACGCTCAAAGAGCAACTCGCCACTACAAGTCCTACACCTCTCCAAGCTACAGTGCCACCGAAAACCAATGGCTCTCATATAGAATCCACTAGAGACCAGGCTACAGAGACCAGAATACCAGAAAGACTAAGCCCAGATATTAAAGAAGAAAAGAGAAGGTCGCCTGAGATTGATGACGATATAGAGCACAAAATAGAAATGGCTGCCACGGGACGAAGCAATAGCAACTCCACAAGAAGCAGTCCGGTTGTGAACCAGGGTAGCAACTTGGAGAATGAGCTCGCGGCTAAAGAGAAAGAGGTAAGTCAATGATTTGATAGATACGTAATCTGTGTCAATGCATTGATACAAATCTCTGTCAGTGGTAGCCACATAGACAGCAGCCGGTAACTCTGAGGTCACCCGGTTAACTGGACAGAAAATTACAGTTAAAGGATGCAATAGCCTTGTAGTTAACTGGCGTTGCGCCCGCGCAAGCCATCTCGTATCGAATGTAACGTACGATCAATAAATCAATTACATGTGCGGGGGCATCGCTGAATTGGATTTGACAGTTGGCTAGGTCTAGAGACGTGACTGTAATATCGATCCGTGACTACTATCGATCTCTTATATTTTCAATTAATTTTTCAGGTGGAATTTGTTGACAAATGGTGATACGTCTTCAAACGTTAGTAGGTTTTTCTAGACCCTGTGTTTTATTAACTGGTCAGTGGCAGTAACGGAGATACAAAATAAGCATTAGTTATCTAAATCTATATTAGAATAAATTGCTCAGTTGTCAGTTGTTGTATTACAATAGTATTGTTATTAAGAACCCCGTTCTTAATTTTCGACAGAATGTATTTATACAAGTAGAGTCAATATTATAATACATACTAATAATGTTCTACAGAACGTTTTCTGTCACGGCAGCCGGTCTAAACGGAGGCCATCGGCGCAGGACAGGATTATAGTGACCAAGTGTGCGTAAGCACAGGTGCACTCTCTATTCCCTCACTCTCAAAGTTCGATTGGACGGCTGTCCGACATATCCAGAGAGAGATCAGGCGCAGGACCAACGGCTTTACGTGCTTTCCGAGGAACAAGTGTCAAACACCGTCAACTTCCTGAGTCCAGACTGCTATTTAGAATTTCTTGAAGAAAAACCCAATAACTGATCTTGACCCGATACGGGATTCGAACCCGTGACCTCATGACCAGCAATCGCGATTACGAGCACTAGACCATACGAGAGTCAATGTTATCGATAACTTATCATCATCAGCTAATCGGATCCGAGCATCACTAGCGAAGAGAAACAGGATACGTTCAATGGAATGATTGATCGGCACCGAACGGCCGGTAATCCTTGCACTAAATAAATATCACTGTTTACGAGCCGACGCTTAGGCGTACTTCATAAATACCCATTTTAGTAATCCAAACTCTACGTTATAGACTGCCGTAGCATTTATCTTATATATTATAGTTTTAATTTAACGAAGCTTATATTTGTTTTGAAAATGTCTTCTTAAAATTAATTCACTTTCTGATTGCTACATTTTTAGATAAACTTTGAAAATCATCTGTGTGATCGAATGTTGCGTTTTTATTGGTATCATACATTAACCTCAATGCATCATTTTAAGAGAGTGATGCAGTACCTACATGTCAAGTTTCCCGCAAAAGGATGTAATACAATTGCAAAAATATCTAAAATATTTTTAATGCCCTCTTTCTACTTGTTTGTATTTATCGTATCGATAATTTCTTTTCAATATATACAAAATTAGTATGTTGTCTCTCCTCTTATTGTGTGAAACGTCATAATCATATACCTGATTACTTCTTAATGTTGCCGTTCCTAAATATGTTTTCATTTATTTATACTTCAGTGCACAAAGTAGTAATGCTAGTTACTGTGTAGTGGCGTTCTTTTTTATAGAATAATGATGACAAACGAGCACACAGTCCACCATGGTAGGTGGATGCTGTGGCCCATAGACAATCTACATTTATCTTCGATTAAGAATCAATACACGGGTGCGTTATCACCCCCGAGGACTAAGATGAAATGCCTCATAACCAGTAAAAAAAGGTCTCCGGATCTCTACACTCACAATACGAAACACAGCAGTATTAAGCTACTATTTTACGCTGGTATTCTGTGAGAGCGTGGTCCTTCCCCGGTCGAGCCGACCAATTCGTGCTACAACTATACTACTAATATAAATGCAGCATGGCTCTACCACGTCTACGAATAAATGCTTCCCTGAGCACTCCCGTATAGCGTCGATCGCTTTTATTTTCGTTGCGGCTGCCCGGACTCGGCTACGTAATTCTTCCAAGGAAGAATTTAATTTTTTTCTCACGGTGTTTTCCTTTATCGCCGAGCACGTGTGAAAGGATTCCTCTAGGACAGCAGTTGTTCATTGGTGACGATAGCAACGGTCACTTACTGTCTAGTGATGCCAGTATGATAACAGGCTGTGAGACTACATTTTTGTACTCAGAGTTGACCACGCTTCCTGTGTAACATTTGGATTGCAGTTTCCACTTACCATTAGTTGGACTGTAAGTCAGTTTATCCACTGGTGAAATATGCTTACCTTTTAATGACGGAAATATAACTTTTAATGCGTATCTGTAAATATGTGCATCTATGCTTTTGTTAATAATAATTGTTTCGATAACGGCAGGTCGGGGTACGTCGACTTACGACGGTACGGCGATAGCGTCGGCCGTGTGCGTAGAATTGGCGGCACGCGAGTGTCGGGCGGTGTTCAGCACGCACTACCACTCGCTGGTACAGTACCTGGCCGCGCAGCCTGGCGTTCAGCTCGGCCACATGGTGAGTAGTGAGCAGTCAGTACGTCTGTTGTATGTATACCACTATAGTGTAAGCTCAGCAAGCAGTGTTCAACATACACTACCGCTCGCTGGTACAGCACCTGGCCGCGCAGCCGGGCGTCCAGCTCGGCCACATGGTGAGTAGTGAGCAGTCAGTACGTCTGTTGTATGTATACCACTATAGTGTGTAAGCTCAGCGAGCAGTGTTCAACATACACTACCGCTCGCTGGTACAGTACCTGGCCGCGCAACCGGGCGTCCAGCTCGACCACATGGTGAGTAGTGAGCAGTGAGCAGTCAGTACGTTTGTTGCGTGAATACCACTATAGTGTAAGCTCAGCGAGCAGTGTTCAGCACGCACTACCACTCGCTGGT
Organism: Parnassius honrathi; assembly: GCA_018247895.1. Classification (NCBI taxonomy): domain Eukaryota; kingdom Metazoa; phylum Arthropoda; class Insecta; order Lepidoptera; family Papilionidae; genus Parnassius; species Parnassius honrathi. The sequence goes on from DWHP01005077.1 coordinate 9,567, forward strand.
ACAGTAGCTGGCCGCGCAACCGAGCGTCCAGCTCGACCACATGGTGAGTAGTGAGCAGTGAGCAGTCAGTACGTCTGTTGCGTGTGTAGCACTATAGTGTAAGCTCAGCGAGCAGTGTTCAGCACGCACTATCACTCGCTGGTACAGTACCTGGCCGCGCAACCGGGCGTCCAGCTCGACCACATGGTGAGCAGTGAGCAGTCAGTACGTCTGTTGCGTGTATACCACTATAGTGTAAGCTTAGCGAGCAGTGTTCAGCATGCACTACCACTCACTGGTACAGTATCTGGTTTATCGTATGGCATGTGACGTGACAGTCAGTTCACCGGTTTCTATTGAAGGCCATAAGATTTCTCTGTTTTGCATAATCGCCTACTACGACAAATTCTCGATACACCCAGTATATTTTATATATTATATTGTGAGGTCGACTGACTTTTATGGGCTATTTTTAGATTTGTTAAAACTAATTAACCAACCATTAAAAACTTTAAATGTTCCTATAAGATCACACTTAACTTAGAAGCTAAAAAAATGAGAAGGGAAAGGGAAAGTTACGCGGTAGAGCCATGCTGAAGCTGTACTGTAGTATGATTGTAGCACAAATGGGTCGGCTCGACCAGGGAAGGCCACATTCTCACAGAATACCAACGCGATATAGTAGCTTAATATTGCTATATTTCATATGGTGGTTGTAGAGAACCGAAGAACCCTTTTACTGGAAACGAGGCTTTTCATCTTAGACCTAAGAGATGACAACCCATCTGCATTTTGATTTTTAATCGAGCATAAATGTGGATGTCTATGGGCTACAGCATTCCACTTACCATCAGATAGTCTGTTGTTTGTCACCCTTATTCTATAAAAAAGCAAGAAAGCGAAACTATTATTGGCGCCTGACGATTTAATACGCTGCCATAAGCGCAGGTCCGGAGCTGCTGCAGAGGACCTTGGTGTAATAAAATGCCAATTCACCCCAAAAATTAGGACTTGTTCATTTCTCTGTGGCATACAGTAGAATCATTTATTATTATTTAATCTAGGATTATAAATTCAATTCCTATTGAAATTAAATTATGAGTTATTGCACCCATGATGTCATTTTATATTTAAAGAAAGCAGGTAATGTTAAAGAATTTCATTTTACATTAAAGAATATTTTATAAAACGTATCATAATGTAGATATTGTATCCTTCATTATCTATTACTTAAAACTATTTGCAGGCGCGTATGGTTGAAACGGACGAATCAACAGTGGACTGCGAAGATGATATACCTGAAGAAACGATTACCTTCCTGTACAAGTTAACTCCTGGAGCTTGTCCAAAGTCCTACGGCTTTAACGCTGCTCGCCTAGCAGGAATACCGCGAGACATCACCAAGAGAGCTCAACTTATATCCAGGAACTTGGAGAACGAAGCCACATGTGTTAGAGCATTCAGAAGTATAATTAAAATGGAGGGTCACACCCATGACTTAAGACATTTACTATCTACTCTTAGTATTTGAATATCCAAGTACTCTCTGTTTATGATATGTACATTTAATACCATTGAGATAAATCGTTTTTTCTTAACTTTATACATAAATCTTGAAAATAAATATTTTCATCTTTAACCTCATATGTTTTATAAACCTAATTTTTTACAAAGAACTCTCGTTCACGTTATTTAGTGATATAAGAATTAACTCTTTTCTTTTTTGTGATGTTTTGTCGAAAAATATACGATCTGGTTATACAAGCTACAAGATTTCCAGTTTTAGCTTGATTTTGTTTGCATTAAATTGCCCTTTTGTGATGTATTTAAATTTTCATTTTGAATTGTTGATATCATTCACGTCAATGTGTAGCTGGTAAATATTTTTATTTTATAGATTAGTTGATATTATGATACAAGTGTACTCCTAATTACAGCTTAACAATTCGCTCTTAGAGCAAATACCAGTGTTTTTGTATGTCTCGATGTGAAATAAAGTAGCAATAGGTGTTACTTCCGTACGACGTTGTCGTCTTACAACATGTCCTTATCAGTAAGATTAGTAAGAAAGTGCGTTCGAAGTTGATTTATTTAGATAGTGATTAAAATAACGGCCATAAAGGTGTGTTAATTTTGTAATGCTTACTCCTAATGTCTGTGATTTTATTGATCAAGTTAATTGCCATTTAATTAGCCCACCAATTTAAATATACTTTTTACGATACGTGTTTTTAATTAATTAAACAAAATTTTCGTTCATCATTTAATTCGCATTTCATTTCATTGTACCTAAATTACAAAACAATTTATCAACATATAAACTTGCTTCTAAAATTCACATCTGAAATAATCTACAACTAGACATTAAAAAAATCTTAATAAATGTACGAAAATACAAACAAAATTAGTCAACATTAGGAATATCACACACTTTCAATAATTTTATTTAAAATGAATCTCTTAAAATGTAGCATAAAATAAAAATAGTTTATTGTTTGCAATTAAAATACAATTAACTAGTAAATGCTTTATGGAATTATAATAAAAAGTGCTCATAATATTTAGAACTCTATTGCGAACGCGAGCTCTGAATATAGTGTATTTG
>DWHP01005078.1:0-12148 GCA_018247895.1 Parnassius honrathi
TGGAAGAAAGAGTTCATCATAAAAAGTCCCTCTTTCTCCATGAAGTCGGCCAGCTGCTGGCCCCTTGGGTTACGTTGTCCTATCCCAAATTTCCCTACCTTCAGCTCACCGTTCTTTCTTGTGCCCAGTTTTGCGTTGAAGTTTGCGTCAACGCGTAGTGGCTTACCAACGAGTAACTGCGCTGAAAGCCGAGGGTTCGAAACACGTACGGAACAAATATTTCTATGGCCTACAACAAATTGTTCTGGGTCTGGATGTTTGTCATGGTAAAATTTATGTTTGTAAACTGCCTCCACTAAACAGCAGAAAATCCTAGTGTGGGATAACGTTTTTAAAAAAGTCAATGAATTCGCTTCTATTTAAAATTTTGGTACATCCTCAGGCGTAGAGGATGCCTTGTGTAGAGGCGAGACACCTGCCGTATTATCGTCAATGGTGTGTCTTTCCTAGTGTATTGGTTTTGGGAGTAGTGGTGCCGGGATTAGTGGTGACGGGATTAGTGCACGCAATTGAGATGAGCGGGAGGTGCTCTTCAGACTAGGTAAGACTTTACTAAGGTTTTTTGAGCGGATTTGTGCGAAGTAATTCTTACCAACTTTAGTAAAATGGATTTCCGAAAAGTAATGCCTGATTCTATTATTTATAATATCAATCGATTGAATAAAGTAATGTTGCTTGCCTTGCGGGTGTGGTGACGCCGTAGGACAATCCACCACCGATTTCGTTCTGGGGGTGTCTGAGTGTCTAATAGTTTCCTATAGTTGGCAGTATAACCATCTTGTAGACATACTAGTACTCGTACACCTACGTTTGGCCTACCCAACAAAATACCAATACGGCGGCAAATAGTAACTTCAATGTTGTGAAATAATACAACCATCATTTCAACATATTTTTTTATAGAATAAGGGTGACAAACGAGCACACAGTTCACCTGATGGTAAGTGGATGCTGTGGCCCATAGACATCATTTACCCACGATTAAGAATCAAAACGCAGATGCGTTGTCACCCCTAAGGACTAAGATGGAATGCCTCGTTTTCAGTAAAAAAATGGTCTCCGGATCTCTGCACTAACCATAGACAGCAGTATTAAGCTGCCATTTTACGCTGGTATTCTGTGAGAGCGTGGTCCTACCCGATCAAGTCGACCCATTCGTGCTATAACCATAATATAGCTGCGGCGTGGCTTTACCACGTATAAACCACGTACGATTATGTTATCAATATGCTGTATTTGTAGAGCCTGCTCCTTCACCTGCCGTGCCGACCATTCCCGAGACACGATTACCTACCGAATGGACAGCATACAGTAAGTATATCATAAGTTATAAGCCAAGCGATTAATTAGGACACTAATGTTCGGGCAATATGAATAATGGCAACTCGAATCTTTTGGCAAGACAATTTTTTACGTGGTAGAGCCATGCTGAAATTATACTAGTAGTATAGTTGTAGCACGAATAGGTCGGCTAGATCGGGGAAGAACCACGCTCTCACAGAATATCAGCGTAAAATAGCTGCTTAACGTTGCTGTGTTTTGTATGGTAAGTGTAGAGAACCGGAGATCCTTTTTACAGGAAACGAGGCATTCCATCTTAGTCCTCACGAGTAACAATACATCTGCATTTTGATTCTTAATCTAGAATAGATGTAGTTGTTTATGGGTCACAGTAACCACTTACCATCAGGTGGATTTTGCGCTCGTTTGTCAACCCTATCCTATATAAAAAAAAATCGGGCTACGTAATCAATACTTGCTTAATACTAATGATTTAAATGACTTTCGATAAGTGTTCTTGTAATCTATATTAAATAAAAGATTATTCTATTCACTCTTCATTATATAATATCTCTAAAAACTATATAGCCTATCATATAATACGCAAATAGCGTTAATAATGCAAATAAAGTCTAGCAAAGTACATGTTTTACATAGACCACTCACAATGTTTAGTGTTAGGTAGACCGTCGGGCGCGCAGCCAGTTATGGCAGTCCGCCGCATTGTTGCCCGATGCTCACATGACCTAGAACAATACACACATTACTTAAACAAACTGTAAAGATGGCAACACAAACACGACTTCACAGAACCCGCAGGCAAGCCAGACCGATTATATTTCATAAATTTTTATTAATAACTAGCTATTCGACCCGGCTTTGCCTGGATGTATTAATTTGAAGTTATTTAGTCAGTTTAAGATAAAGAAGTTTGTGATCATATCCTAGACGGCCCCAACCAATTACATCAGATTTGATTGAATAAAAATGCTCGCGAAAGAACACCGATTCCTACCAAGGATGATCTGTGAGGCTATTAAAATTAAAAAAACATACTAATTTCAATAGAGAAGGAGGCTGGGTACTACCACCTACTTGGGACCCTTTAATCAATAAAATTAAAACTAAACCCAAGCATACCACTGCAAGATTTCAAGACATAGTTCATTTTTAAAACAATAATTAAAAAGCTGAAGGTATTCGGGATTTAACAATGACATTGGGACGTCAGTCACCTCAGTCCCCGTGACCATGGGTGCTGGAAAGCGCCTGAAACCCCGAAATTAAAAATCAAATAAATGAAACTGGATAAAATCCGTAAAAGTAGTTTTAATCAATAATCAAAGAGCGTTTATTTTATCAATTAAAAAATAAATATGACCTGCGTCGTTCCCGGAGTCGCTCTCTACCTCACTGTGGAGTTTCATAGCAATCGGATCAGCCGTTATGAAGACTGGCCCGGACAGACACAAACATTTTAAAAATATTTATGTCATAATATAAATAACCCTCTGAGCTTAATATTATTTTATAATATTTGGTTACAAACGAGCACACAGTCCACCTGATGGTAAGTGGATGCTGTGGCTCATAGACGTCCACATTTATCCTCAATTAAGAATCAATACGCAGATGCGTCTTCACCCCTGAGGACTAAGATGGAATGTCTCGTTTCCAGTAAAAAGGGTTTCCGGTACTCTACACTCATCATACGAAACAGCAGCATAGCGCTGCTGTTTTTACGCTGGTATTGTGTGAGAGCGTGGTCCTGCCCCGGTCAAGCCGACCCATTCGCGCTACAACTATAATATAGCTGCAGTGAAGTTCTACCACTGTGGATACATATCTAGAATATGAAATACATAATTATGTACGTATGTAGAATACGAGATATATAATTATGTGTTTATCCAGAATATGAGATATAATAATTACGTACATATCTAGAATATGATATATATAATTATGTACATATGCAGAATATGAGATAGTTATTTTAATATTACAGACAGACACTTGAAGTTTATTTATGAGTATAGATCAAATGAATGAGGCGTAACGTAAATTCAGTTTATGAACTTTGCAAAATTAAAAAGCTTAGATTCGAGTGCAAAATAAAAAAGACGTGTCCGTCTCAACATCACGACCATTTTCACTGCAACCACTAAACCCTCTATCTCTATCTTAGCGGTTTGACTGATTATTTAAGATTCAGTTTAAATTCGAAACACGTATTGTATTACAGGACGGTGTCGTATATTTCAGAGTGGTATACACTAAACACATAGCGGTGACTGATAGTGCAAAGATTCAAAGGAAGTCATATAAAAACTATGGTCCGCTTAGGGAGAATTAGTTTCCGTTCAATATGACATGTCTTTCTTGTTTTATGGCAGTTGAAATCAGCGTAAGAATTTAGGAACAATATACAAACAGAATATATATTTTTTAACAATTATTGTTACCATCAACAAAATGTTAATATTTATGGTATTAAACATAAGTACTTTATATACTATTCTTATTTATTTTAAGTCAACTTAACCGAACATTAATAATAACATTAGAGTTTAAAAATAGAAGTGGAATACAAAGTTATGTCACGAAATTATTGTATTGCCATGGGTTCTTAACACATCTGCAAAATTTCATATTTTTCTAAAAATTCGTAAAAATTCTGACCCTGAGTCTGTGTAGTATAATAGGCCTATCAGTAAATAATTACTTTTCAAGGCACCTGTCCCACCGCCGACGAGGAAACGATTAGCTAACGACTATTTTCTCGCTCAAGAAACGAATAATAGATTCAGATGCCATGACAGTAAAAGAGATACAAAATATATTAATCGTTGATCGCTGGCTGATCACAGTGACAAGAGCTATCAAAGATAAAACTCGCTCAGCGACGCCCGCTTGGCGCTCCGAGCTTACGTTGACGAGCGGTCATTCTACTATATAGTGGCGATCTGAGTGACAAAACTAACGGAACTACACACTCGCTTCTCACTGCTCACTAGCTCTTTATATCTAGTTTCTAGAGTAACTCGCTCCTCGTTAATCGTTGGCGGTGGGATAAGTGCCTTAAAGAGGATTTCAACATGACTCTGACGAGATTCTGGGTACAATGAATTTATTCAAACGCTGTCCATAGTAATTAGTCTTACTAAGTTTTTCTAGTTTATCTCCCTTACATTATGCGTGTTACAAGTCTTAATAAATAGGTACTTTATATTCCAATTTAACTCGTGTTTCAACAGTTAATATTTTACAATAAAAAATAGTTTTTCATTATATTTTTTACAACTTTTCGTATCTTAAGATTTTACAAAAAAATTGTGAAGCCACTTTGACGGCATTTCACCTGTTTTAAGAATAAACTGCAATAATAGATTGCGTAACTTGAAGATTTACCCATATCCTCCACGTCGGAATTACACTTGAAGCTTATCTTTAGTTTGTGGGATTTGTGTTCAGCAACTTCTCTCAGAGTTCTTTTTAATTTCGGTTTTAGATTTCGACCCCAGCGCCACCTACCGGGTACAATTGTGAATCTAAACTATCCAGGGACTAACTCAAATAAACAAAATAATTCATCAAAATCATTCGAATCATTTGCGAGTTTTGGTGAGACTAACAGATAACAAATGTATTTTCATATACAGGCTGAAGCTTTACTATTAATGTATATTTCACAATTTCTTAATTATGTGCTGTAATTATTGTTATTGGATCGACAACAATATTATTATACTGATATGTTATCGCTGACATTGTAAAAAAACTAAGAATCGATAGTTGATAATTGTGTTGTTTCTACGCCGATACCGGTAACACGTGTAAAATGATCCTAAAAGTGATAATGCAACAACTTATTGTTACATGTCTTTGAAATAAATAAATAAATGAAGCCTATGACACTGACATTTTGCAATTACTTTCGCTCTTCTCCTATATTCAATATAGGAGTAGAGTGAAAGACAAGCTGACAATCCATCTGATGATAAGAGGCAATTTTGTCAATGGGCAGCAGGAAACAATATAAAACAATTTTTTGTTTGATGTATTCACCCCGTTTTTTGGATAAAGATAAAATGTCTCACAGCTCCTTGGACCAGCTAGGTTAGCTGTGAGATATTTTAAAACGTTGTATAATATACTTTACTACTAATACTAAAAAATGTACGCCTCCTTGGTGCAATGGCTTAACAAAGAATTCCGGCGTAGAAGGCCGTGGGTTCGAATCCCGCATATATTATGTATTTATATGACGTACAATTAATTACGTTTGTTTTTGTACAATTTATGTATGTAAACTGCCTCCACGACAAAAGAGAAAATTCTAGCGCGTTGGTAACGTTTTAGTAAAAATAGAAAATAAAATTAAAAAAAGACAATAATATACATAGCCTAATTCTTTAAGAAATTGTTGGGCGGTTTAGAAATATATTGGTGACCAAGATCGCCCTTTAACAAAATAAGATAAAAAAGCACGGCATTGAATTAAAATATCTTGGGAGCCAATCACTATCACATGGTTAAAAGAAGGCCACAAAAATCTTAGGGCATTCACGAAGATCATTTTACATATCACAATTTCTTCAACGAGTTGAAAAGAAATATTGCCTAATCCCTACGTTGTGAGTCTCTTGTGGAATATCTTTATCTTTATTTCAGGATTATCTCCGCTTAATTTGACAGTTTTGTTTACCTAATAAACCTTAAGTACGGACTTTTTATATTTACGCGAATATTACACATGGAATAAAACTATTCTAATGGATTTTATCGCGTTTAATGTATACTTTTTTTGATTCCCAACGTTGTCATAGTTAACGTAAAAGTTAAAATTGAACATGATTTATTATTCCATAGTTATCTACGTATAATAAATATCATGTTATCTATAATTGTGTATACCGTGTAAAAATATGACAAACGAGCACACAATCCACCTTTTCTTTAATAGGACAGGGTGACAAACGAGCACACAGTCCACTTGATGGTAAGTGTTTGCTGTGGCCTATTGACATCTTCATCTATCATCGATTACGAATCAGAATGCAAATGCGTTGTCACCCGTGAGGACTAAGATGGAATATCTCGTTTCCAATAAAAAGGGGTTCTCTACACTTACCATACGAAACACAGCAGCATTAAACTACTATTTTACGCTGGTATTCTGTGAGAGCGCGGTCCTTCCTCGGTCGAGCCGACCATTCATGCTACAAGTATACTACTAATATAACTGCAACATGGCTCTACCACGTATCGACGTAACACGTATTTTACCTGATTGTAAATGGATGCTGTGGGCCATATACACCTACGTTTATTATCAATTAAGAATTAATATGCAGATGCGTTGTCTAGGCATGAGGGCAAATATGACGTGCCTTATTTCCAGTAAAAAGGGTCTCCGGTACTCTACACTCACAATGCACAGCATCCTTAAGCTGCTATTTTACGCCGGTATTCTGTGAGAGCGTGGTGCTACACCGGTCAAGTCTAACCATTTGTGCAATAATCATAACAAAGCTGCAGCGTGACTTTATTACGTCTTTACGCTCTTAGCTGTTTAGACACCCATTTTTACAAAACTTTTTCATTTTTGCACAAAATACGTAAATATTCGATATCTATTTCGGGGAAGTACTGTAAGTCAAGTAAATATAATAAAACAGGCGGCCGAATTCCTCGAAAGCGCGGTGTGGAGTAATCCGGCAGACATAAGGGACGGAGCGGCGTGTTCCTGCTCAATAGCGAGATATATGCCTCGCGCAAACAGTTTGACATAAACCAGTCAGGTTCATGCTCGGATTGTTTACGCAGGCGCCTCATGAAGATGGCAACTAGCCAAATTATTCGTTGGAGAATGCTAGCAGTTTTTGGGAATTGTTTATTGTAGAATATTTCTTAAAAGAAGAAAAGCAATACGACAGCAACGGGGAAAATATGAGTTTTAACTAGAATTATAATTTTCAACAGCAAACTATCAATTCCCGTTTATCGTACTTGCAACTGTAAATGCCTTAGGATTATTTAATGCCTTTTATTTATAAAATTTTGGTGACAAACCACAGCTACCTGGTAGTAAGTGAATACTGTAGCCCATACATATGTACATTTGTCATCGATTAAGAATCAAAATACAGACACGTTATCACCTCTGAGGACAAACATTGATGCCTAGTTTGCAGAAAAAAGGGTCTTCAATTCTCTGCACTCACCATACGAAACATAGTAGAATTAAGCTATTATTTTACGCTGGTATTCTGTGAGAGCGTGGTCCCACCCCGGTCGAGTCGACCCATTCAATATTCATGCTTCCGTAATATAATGATGTCATAAAAGGTGACAGACGAAATCTGAAACGGGAGCATCAGCATACTCCTGACAAGAACACTAAATAATGAAATTCTGCCGTTAGCAACCCGCTTGCCAAGCGTAACAATTAAGGCAAATATTCCCCCCCCCCCCGAGGCAATCTATGAAGGAGGCCTATGATCAGCAGAACTTCGACAGGTTGTGATGTTGAAGCGGTACGATGTAAAAGCGGTCCAAATTTTTAAGTCCTAAGACATTGAACGCAAAAACGCTTCTGCCGCCTTTTATTTTTGCCCTTAACACTCGTAGAACAATAGACTTTATTAAATAAAACTAAATAATTATGGTATTAAGGTGTACATACTTCTAAATTATTCACTCTGAGATAAACATTTAAAATTTGCTTATCGTGCTAGCTAACGTTAAACAACTTCTATAGTTACACAACGTTTAAAAGTTATTTTAGTCTTTGGAATTCCGGTGCGCTAACATTCATAAAACCTGTAAATACATATTCATAAACGTTGAAATACGCTGTAGTATATTTATTTATTTATTGACACTAACAACTATCATGACAGGAATAACCTAATGCGACAATGTAGTTCTTTTTATGAATAACAAAAATGTAAAAATGAACTGTAACAAATTGTATACAATTTCACCCTAGTAAATTCACTCAAGGAGCAACAGAATATCTTCAGCCTTTCTATTAAGAACGCGTAGCGTTCGCGTTAAAGGTGCTTTATCTAGTACATTGGTTCGAGCGCGCCGTACGGAGAGCAGCCGCGGCCCCCGCCTGAAACACAGCCCAATCCGCCCCAATATGTCACTATTATACGTTTTTCCTCTAAGCACTTTAAAAATATATAAGGCTAATACGAGGTCTCGTCTTGCCCTCAACTCGTTGTAGCCAACCACACCCAGAATAAATAAGGTTGGGTACAGCAATGGGTACATAGGGTAGACCCCATAATAGCACGTATAGGTATCTAATAAATTTATTTTGCACACGTTTTAGCATTGTGCTATACCTGTTTCGTGTGACGAACATATTACGGCGTTACACTTCAGATTACTTCCTCACCTTCTATACTCTCTTCTTCCTTTTTCTTCTACTTCTATAGTATATTAATACGTGGTAGAACCAAGCTGCACCTGCGGTTATACTATTGTTGTAGCGCGAAACGGGTCGGCTCGACCGGGGTATGACCACGCTTCTCAAGAATACCAGCGTAAAATAGCTGCACAATCCTGCTGTGCTCTGAATGGTGCGTAGAAACCAGGCATTCAGTCTAAGTCCTCAGGGGTGACAACGCATCTGCACTTTGTTTGAAAATCGAGGATACATGTAGACGTCTACGGGCTACAGCATCCATTTACTATCAGGTGGACTGTGTGCTCGTTCGTCCCCTTTATTCTATAAAAAATAGTAATTTATGCAAATCCAGAATATTTTAAGACGTCATAATGAACGCTTAACAAAAAAAGAAGGTTAGTATTACACACACTAAATGCCTATGTATTTTACGTGATATCATTGCCAATTTTGAACTGATTTTTTTAGTTACTTTTAATAAAATACCTAGCACAAATATTTTAATTTATTAATAAATAATAAAATACTTATTATTTTAATTTTACTTCAAAAAAATCCACCCCCAGCGGTGGCAAAACGAGCTATACAGTTTTTAATTTAGCTATTTAGACAACATTTAGATTGTGATATGCCTTAGTCCACTCGTCATCATCATCACTACAGCCCTTCACAAGTCCACTGCTGAACATATTCCTCCCCCAAGGAATGCCACAAAGCACGGTCCGGAGCAATCTGCATTCATCGATTTCCTTCATGTCTTCCTTCAGGTCGTCAGTCCATCTACTCGGGGAGTCACCCTACACTTCGCCTACCGGTACTAGGCTGCCACTCGAGAACCTTTTTTCCACATCGGTTGTCGGTTCTTCGGTTAGAGTCTACTCAAAGGGATAAAAAAGTAAGTAAAAACAGACTTCAAATAACTAAAAAGTATAAAATAACTTCACATTGTGCAATCAGTGCTAACATATAGTATATATAGAAGAATTAAAGCCCCTTCTGCTTATTCTTTTCAACTGACTTCAAAAAAGGAAGAGGTACTCAATTCGGCTGAAGTTTTTTCTGTGTTACCTCAGAACTTTTTTCTATGTGAACCGATTTTGATAGTTCTTTTTTATTTGAAAGCTGGTGCTTCTTATATGGTCCCATACAAATTTGATAAAGATCCGACTTTTGAGTTATGTCTTAATAACGCGTGTTTAATTGACTCCGACTACATTGATAATGTTCTCATTTTATTTATATTGAAGTCGGTTATACAGAACTTTTAATTTTACCACTTGTTAGTTCGTTAAAGTCGGCATTTTTTTAAATTAAAATTTTCTTAATGAATACACCATTCCACAGTACATAGCTACTATACTCTATACATATGCATGCCCATTTAAAAGTCACAAATTAAATTACATAAACTTATATTATAACCGGATTATATGTAATTAAATAGAATTCGGGACAACAAATGCAAAACATGTTTCGAAACATGGCACCGGTTCGTTTTATGCAATAGCACAAAACCAATCATCATGTACACCTAATGACAGCCTTGCAACGCATGACAACCGCTGCTGCACCATAATCACCGGCCCTAGGGTTGCCAATTGCCGTTTTATGTTTTAGATGATTTGATAAGATTAAACAAAAAGGACATAAGAAGAAAATAAAAAAAAAACAATGTTAATACGCAAGGTTACGTGGTTTGTCTCTCTAACATCGCGCTTCATCTCAGTTTTTAAACTCAGACCTCAACTATCAGAGAGAAGGTCGAATATATGCGATATTGCCTTGTGCTCTTTTAAACATTTCAAATTAGGGAACTAGATCAATTTTTGGGTTTGAAATAGAGGACGTTCTTTAAAATAAAGAACGTGTGGTAACCCTAGACAGCGCTTATCTACGCTATCAGACGAGCGGCACCGTGTGCTGTAGACTGCAGAGATAGCGCCGGCTGACTCACGCACACTGCACGCCCGCATTGATCGACGTGACAGGCATTCCTGCGTAAATACCCAGCATTGTCACAATACAATTACACTCTAAAAAACTATAAATAAATACATTTTTTAATATCATACTACATTTTTTTTAAAGAATAAGGGTGTTAAACGAACACACAGTCCACTGATGGTAAGTGTCCATAGACTTCTAAACCTATTTTTAATTAAGAACCACATGCACAATGCAGATGCGTTGTCACCCTGAGGACTAAGATGGAATGTCCAGCGAAATGAGTCTCCGGTTTTCTACACTATATCACCATAACAAACACGGCAACATTAAGCTGCTATTTTACGCTGGTATTCTGTGAAAGCATTATCTTTATCCGGTCGAGCCGACCCATTCGAGCTACGACCATAATGTAGCTGTAGCATATCTTTAAATAATATTTATGAAGGTGAGTAAAACGCGCCTGAAAATTTCAGGAAGCCTAATAAGCCGAAACCTGGTCAATTGACTATTGGATACTGATGATTATGATGATTTAGGAGATCTATGAATAATGGCCGATTCCTATATTTAAGAAACGTTTCATTATCTGTAACGGTCGGTTTTATTACAATGAAGTGCACGTAAAAACACTTTATATTACAAACCAGCAATTAGGTATGACTTAAAATGAAAAAAACTAAACGGTTCATAAACAATACAACGGTTATTTCTTTAATTCATTTACTGCAAAACGGCTCGTATAATACGAAGCGTTTTTTAAATATAAAAACCAGGCACCATTAGATCATATGCCAGTCTTAATCTTGTGAGTTATTTATTTAAAACATTTGTACCTAATAGTTTCTATTGTTTATTCACATGCATTATAATTACAGCATGAATGGTTTGGTTTAACCGTGAAAGAACCACATTATGAATTAGCATAAAATATTACTATAATGTTACTGTGGTTTGTGTGGTGAGTACAGAGAGCCGGAGACCCTTTTTTACTGGCAACGAGACAATCATATTGTTCGCATTTTGATTCTTAATTGAAGATAGATTTAGGTGTACAGCAAAGCCAGTTACCAGCTGGTGCACTGCGTGCTTGCTTGTCACTCCAATCGTTTTATTGCTATAGTTATAATACAATGAACAACTAAAATAGTCCAGTTGGGCGTGAGCGTCGACGATATCGAAATGTAATTTAATACGTTTTGTTTGGTAGGCGAATTGACAGCGGCATCAAACATAAACACACATTACGTAAGGCAATAGCTAACTAAAGGCTCATAACGTAAAGGCTGCAGAAACCCACAAGATTTTTTTAATGTTCTATTGTTGCCACCTTTACTATTAGATTCTCATTCAATAAAGATTAAAGTTACACCCCATTAAAATCCACTGCTGAACATAGAACGTATAGGGTCCGCCATCTAACTTTTTTTTTCAACTAGTGCTTATTTCGTGAATGGCAACACTTAGCTCATGTCTAATTTGACAGATAATTAGTTTTAT
>DWHP01005079.1:0-12147 GCA_018247895.1 Parnassius honrathi
GGTCCCTCCCCGGTCGAGCCGACCCATTCGTGCTACAACTATACTTCTAATATAACTGCAGCATGGCTCTACCACGATATAAAAAGTTTCAGGGAGATACTATTTTTATTGTAGTCTGAAACATAGAGTGCCATATCGTCGGCGAAAAGTGCGGTGTTCACCACTGGGTCTTTTGGAATATCACTCGTAAAGAGTGTGAAAAGAAGTGGAGATAGGACAGAGCCTTGTGGGACCCCGGCCTTGAGGGAGTGTTTCGAAGAACGGGTTCCCTCTATACGATAGCGGAAAGTGCGATTTGAGAGGAAGGGTCGTATGATGTGCACTAACCTATCGGGCACGTTTAGTTTGTACAGCTTGTAAATCAAGCCGTCATTCCAGAACTTATCAAATGCCTTTGCGACATCGAAGAAGAGGGCTCCCGTGTTTCCAGACTTTTTCTTTGTCGGGTGGTGATTGAAGCCAGACAGAATATATTGTTGCGTGAATGATCAGCTCTAAAGCCAAATTTCTCGACCGGGAGAAGTCTGTTAATTTCAGTGTCAAGACGGAGACGCTTCAGAATAATGCGCGCATATAGTTTACCCAACGTGTTGAGCAGAGTGATGGGTCTGTAGCTAGTGGGTCGATTTCGTGGTTTTTCTGGTTTTGGGATCCCTATTACGTCTGCTTCTTTCCAGATGTCCGTGAAGGAGCAGTTCGTAAGAAGAGTGTTAAATATTCCTACCAGGAGGTAAATAAGTGGCACCGGAAGGGATTTAATCACCTTGTTGCTGATGCCGTCTTGCCCAGGGGCTGATCTATTCTTAAAGCTTTTAATGGTTTCTGTGACTTCATCTAACGTCACAGGATCGAGTGGTTCGCCCGCTGATGGCAGCGCAGACCTATGTTCTACTTCCGTTTCTACCTCTAGTAGTAGGTGAGCGGAATCTGTTGGTGCGGTGGATGGGGTGCACTGGTACTCTAGACTGTCGGCTAGGTATTCGGCTTTTTAAGATCGTTTAAGGCGAAATCAGGGTGGTCTAGCCTCACGAGAGGCGGCATTGGTAAAAATTTGTCGGCTTTAAGAGCTCTAGTTAATTTACAGAAAGCGTCTTGAGATGGTTCAATACTTTCTAAGGGGTTATCCCTGCTATCATTTCTAAATTCGGCTACTCGTTTTTTAATCTTGTTTTGTAGAGAACGTACCCGAAGTTTGTTAGCTTCCGTGCGGTAGCGGTCCTAAGTTTAAAGCGCGGAATTCTTCGCTCTAATCAGTCATCGAACATCCGCCGAAAGCTTCGTGTATTGATCACTCGACACACGAACCTTACGGGAGCATTCTTCGACCGCCGATGTGAGGTGAGTCGAAAGAGCGCTAATCGCCCAATTGGTTTCCTCTAGCGAGTCTATCTTGTCCGGTATAGTGTCTTGAGTTTGACCCCAAGTTTACGCCATTCGACGATGGTTTTGGTCGGAGAGACCTCACCTGCCGACCGGCCGAGTTGCAAAACGACCGGTCTGTGGTCTGAAACTGGTTCGATAACAACCTCTATCGAATTAATAGCAAGTCAAATGTCTTTAATTAACGCTATATCAAGAACGTCCGGTTAACGGTTAACTGTAAAAGCATAGCGTGTTGGACTCTCGAGAGCGATAACGTCGAAGTTTAGTTTCTCCGTGAGGTCACTTAAAATAATTCTTTTGGGATTGTTAACGCTATAATTCCAACTAAGGTGTTTGCTATTTAGGTCTCCCGCGATTAATACGCAAGGGCCTAGGTTTAATAGAGCCGATACGTCGGTATCTAATATGCTTTTTAAAGGAGATAGGTATGCTGATGCAATTATTATGGGCGGATGGCCCGTAAATGCAATCCTACGGACCGACGCTTCCAAGTTAGTAAGCGGCGGAGTATCTATCGGTTCACATTGCAAGGACCTTTTGTAGTAGATCAAGGTGCCGCCTTTAGGGATCGCGCAAACTTGGTTTCAAGAAGGTCTCTTGCACTAGGATGACGTCGATATCACGGTCGCGTAAAAAGTACACGATTTCTTCCTTTTAATCTCTGATACCGTTTGTATTAAAGAACGAACCTAGGCTTGGTTCCACGTGTATGTTGTGCTTCCATTTTGATTATATAAAAGAGTAGGTGCACTGGAAGGAGCCTATCGTTTGTACAAGATTGATGTGCTCAATGGTAGCATTGAGTTTATATTGTACGGACTTGGCTTAGCGAAGTTTGCGAGCCAGGGTCGTAACTTTGGCCACATTTACGTTGTTGGCGAACTTAAAGACTAATGAGAGGTCAGTGCTAAGATTTGTCGGTACCTGGGTTTGGGCTTTTGGGCCTGGCGAGGAAGCGCTGGCCGTGAGGCGGCCGCGCTGACTATCGCCGGGGACTCATGCATCGGGTTTTGGTGCTGAAGGCACCTGAGGGCTTGGGCCTTGCCCGGAAGTCCCTTTGACGGGGGCGGGTTTGGCTGTAGCCTGAGCGGGCACGGGTTGAGGTACCGAGGTCGGTGTGACTGAAGGGGCAGTATGCCGTGGGCGCGACCTACTAGAGTTGGCCGCTTGTCCGCGTCGGATTGCTCCTCCGTTATGTTTCCTACGTGGCGCTTTGGTACACCCGCGATAATTCGCTGGATGTCCCTCATCGCCGCACAGAACATAGCTCGGAGGGCCTTCTGACTCGGGCGTTCGTCGCAGGTTGCAGAATCGGGAGATGTTGTTGATTTTCTTGCCTTCCGGAAACAGGTCCAAAATGACAAGGCATTGATCTAAGTTATTTTTCTTGTTGGTGGGGTGGTGCATTCTGTACACTTCCCTGACTGGGAAATTTTGCGATTTAAGATCGCTTAAGATATGTTCGGTTTCGAGCTCTTTAGGGAGCCCGTGAACAACACGGAGGTTACGGTCCTCCACGAGGGAGTAGGTGCAGAAGCTCGGATTTTGAGCTTTAAGATGCGCAGTTAAAGCGCGGAAGTCGTTCGTTATTGCGACGTGAATACGAATGCCCTGGGGACCACTGTGGACTTTGGGGCTGAATATTTTCTTGGAGTCTATCCACTTGGATAAGTTGTTTCAGCGAGATTTATCCTGCATGATGATTGGGGGCGGTGGCTTCTCCTTCCTTACTGCAGCCTGATTCGGATTCGCGGTTTTATTTGCGGTTTTGGTGCGCGCGGAGGACGTGGATTTCTTAGCCGGGGTGGTGTTAGGGGACGTAGGGGCTGAATGTGGCTCGTCTCCCTTTTTCGCGGCGGCGCGCTTGCGTTTTTTACCCAAGACAAGGGTGAAGCCTTTGTCTTCGGGTTTAGCGGATCGGTTAGTGTCCGTCTCC
The DNA here is from genome assembly GCA_018247895.1 of Parnassius honrathi. NCBI lineage: Eukaryota > Metazoa > Arthropoda > Insecta > Lepidoptera > Papilionidae > Parnassius > Parnassius honrathi. The sequence goes on from DWHP01005079.1 coordinate 3,320, forward strand.
ATCTCGGAGCTCGATTCGGTGTCCGAAAATACCGGGGAGGGACCGCGGGTGGGGAGCGCAGAAGGCGCGGGGGTCGCGGTGTCGTACACTGTGTCGATGGACACAGGGGTTGAGAGGATTCGGTGCTCGGCGTCGTCGATGTGAAGAACAGGGCGTTCAGCAGTGGGCATGTTGCGTTGGTTTAAGAAAGCAGCGTCGGGGCACACTTGGCTAAAAAGTCGGTGAGTTCGGCTATAGTGATAGCCGCTATCGTGTTAGCGATTAAAAACCACTAGTGTATCAAGCCCCCCCCCCACCTTTCGGCGGGAGAAGTGTGTGCCTAAATTAACACTTATACCACAAGCGCGTTGGTACGCTAAAGTGTGTATCTAGCTGTCGCCTAAGGCGACAAGCGAACACAGAAATTAAATCAATAGCATTGCTGCCTCTGAGGCAGTGAGTGTACAGTAAACTACTTACAGTTTACTGGAAATCGGCAGAACGTGAGGCACTAAAATAGCACTACACAAAGACACAATGGACCGGCGTCCCAATGCACCTGGCGGCCGTTATGGCGCACAAAACCACTGACGCACTTCCGCGAACCGGTAACTGTCTTTATCTTCCTTCTTGAAATGAAGGCACTGGGGGCGCATGGGCTCAACCGATGAATTACACTGTGCGGTTGAGTCGCAGGCTACCGTATGCGGCGAGGTACTTGATCGAACTCCAGCGCTGGGATGAAAAATCCCGACTTTTTTCTTGACTTTTTCCCACTAAACACTGGCTTTTTGGACTGGCTTAACGGTCTAGTTACAGATCTCAAAGCCGTTTCGAACGCGACCCCCCTTGGGTCAAAGGGGGGCGCTAGCGGCGAACAGCCGCTGGGAAGAATTGCTACTTAACTAAGGCAACTTACGAATGGGATGACTAATTATATTGAATTTAGAAGGTGTTGGTACTCGGTAAGAGCGAACAGACGGTCCTGCGGGGACTGAGAAGCGCGCAATGTGCGTGCTAGAATAGCGATCTCTCTTACGTCGATATTGCGGATATCGGCATAAGAGGGTTCCGCCTTATGCGGGGGCACTAGCGTGTGGAGGCCTGTATGGGCCCTGAGGGGGCCGATATAGGCCCTGTGGTGACTGAGAGTTGCTCTGAAGGGGCATTTTGGATGGGAGAGCCGAGAATCTACGGTCATTGACCGGTGGCGGAACTTTTTTGGCAGTTTTTTTGCTGACATTGGGGCGAGGCGCGCGAGGGCAGCCTCTGAAATTGGCCGTATGGCCAGTCTGTCCGCAAAGGACGCAAGCGGGTAGGTATTCGGTATCACGAGGCCGAGGACACTATTTCGAGCTATGCGGGTTCTAGGTACTTAACGCAGCTGGGCGGGGCTGAGTAGTTGACCGCCGTATGACCGTAAAGTTGGTAACGGTGGCACTGCGCCGGAAAACCGCCTATAGGGAGTTTCGACTATGATTCTCGACGGGCCACACACAGTGTGTACCTGTAGGAATATGTCTTTTGCTTCCGGCACGTTGGACAAAATGATGAGGGCAAGCGAGTACCTCTTGCCCCTACTGCTGTGCATCTTGTGCACAGCCTCAACTGGGAATCCCTGGAACTTAAGGTCCTCCAGGATCTCCTCGTTGGCGAGTTCAAAAGGAACTCCGCGGAGGACAGTCCTGATTTTACGTTCTTCAGGGAGAGAGTAGGTGTGAGAGCCGCCTAGCGATAGGACACCTTCGGGTGTAAAAAGTCTGGTGATATTCCGAAAGTCTTCGATAGACTGCGGAACGGTTTTAATTGACTCGCCGAGGATGGTGGCTTAGTCATATTTGAAGCCTGCGTCATAGCAGGCTTTGGAAAGTCTTTACTAGACTTTCCAAAGCCTGCTATATTGCGCCTTGTCCCTGAGGAAGACAGGGGGCGTGGTCTGTTTCTTAGTAGCAGCAACTGGGGCTGCGGTAGAGCGGGCAGCGGCAGGGGCTGCGGGAGTACGGGCAGCGGCGGGGGCTGCTGGTGCGCTGGCAGCGGCGAAGGCTGCGGGGGCGCGAGCAGTGGCGGGGGCTGTAGGAACGGTAGGTGTACGAGAGGTTGCAGCGCGTTTCAAGCCGCACTTGGATTTCACTTCCGTTAAGGGGATCGTATCAATAACTGATTGATCGGAATCAGTTGAGTCCGAGGAGCAGCTACTGGATGAGTAGATTTGCGTTTGAGCGGACCTCTTACGAGTGGATGAAGTTTCGAATGCGGTGTCCGTGTGCTCCACAGCTTCGGAGTCACAGGCCGCTAAGAAGGCCGCGACGGCGGGCGGAGGGTTACATGCCTGAGGGGCACGAGGGTTAAGCTCTAAGATAATTCCGTCAAGGTCTATGCCTTCGGTTATTAGGAATTGGCGGATAAGGGCCATAACTTGACCAGCATCCATGGTTGACATGTTAGGCGGACAGGGAGGATAACGCTGTATTCTAAGAAACTGGGGTCCTTTTGTCCTGAGAAGAACAAAGGGCTTGCTCTGAAAAGTGCAAGAGACGGTCTTCTAAGAAACAGACACGACAACAATACAAAAACAGTACGAAAACAATAACAGAAAAATTAAAAACAGTAACGGTTAAAAATAAAAAATAACAATAAAAGCGAAGCGCGCTCGAACCTCCCCGCCGAAGCGAGGGGGCAAGAACGATGCAAAAACAAAAGAACTCACCGAAGCGTCTGCTCGGCCGATGTGAGCGGGAGAGCAGGGCGCGCGGGCGAGAGGGGCGCTTCCGTGCGGGGACGGGGAGTGCTGACTGCTTGGCACGACCACTCGAGAGCGGCGCGGCAAGGGGAATGAATGACGGACTGTTTGCACGAACACCGAAAAATCCTGTCAGGAGCGCTTCTTTTATAGCCGCTGTCGGGGTCACGCAAGCACCGAAATGGTGTAAGCGTTCGTCCCTGCGGGGCCTTGTCCTGATGCGGGGTGCGGGATGATACCGGTGCGAGGTATTAGGTGGTTGCTCCTTCGCTATCCGTAACAAGGATTGTATTATAATTTATGTTGAAATTGTCATGAAGAAGCTACACCTCATCGGCCATTTTCCCTGAGTGTTTGATCTACTTGGATTAGCGATGCACTTATCTCTTTAAAAGTAGTGTCATTTTATTAATAAACTTGGTTCAAAATCTATTTATTAAACTACATGATAGCTGTGGCGAAAATTAAAAAAATATCTCTCGAAATTATTTATATAAATAAAACTGTCTGTCTGTAATATCAAAATAACTACGTAATAACGGGGTTATTTGAACTTTGCCATTAAGACGTGAACAGCCACTGGTAAATGTTTTGTCTATCTATCCGTTTACCTGACTATCTGTCTCTCTGATATAATCTTCGGAATGAACCTATTATAAAAGTTTTATTATAATCTGATAGAGAGCAATACGAGTAGTGATCCAAACTGAACTTTAGCTAAAATAACTGGAGTATATGTTACTTAATAGAAAAAATTATAAAATAAGTGATTATTGATGATTATTTTTAAATACTAAAAATATAAATATAAAGCTGCATTAATAGATCCCACCCAGGCGGAACCCGAGCGGGTCGCTATTTCGAAAAAAGTTAAAAGTTGAGTAGTTTTCAATAAATAAAAATTACTTTAAAGTATTTGAAAGAAAATAAAATTGCTTATGGCCAATATATTTGAAAAAATATTTATTTACTATAAGAATGTACAGTATATTGGATAATTATTGCTATAACTAAAATTTATATTTACTTATTTTAACTAATTAATGAATAATTTACAGTATTATTTTTCCCATTGTTCGATTTTTGTTTCGACATACAAACAAAGCAAACGTATGATAATACGAACAAATATTACTCGAGCTACTTAAATAATTCAACACACGGCCTTCTGCTTACGTCGTACTGCACTCATCTTTACTATTCCCATATGAACAGTACACACGGAATCATGTATAATGTAGCTTCATATAACGGTACGTGGACCGAGATTATTTTAAAGTCGAATATTTTCCTATAGTAGGCCAAAACTATTTTTGAATTCATAATGACGATAAAAGGATCTCTCTCTCTCTCTCTCTGTCTCTCTCTCTCTCTCTCTCTCTCTCTCTATAGTTAGCAAATGCAAAAGTTGTTGAAAGTAACACTATACATTTCGCGCGTCACATTTTAAAGTTTTCAGAAAGTACGTCATTTTCTAAGCTTTAATCTTAACGATGATTTAGGCAACTACACGTTTAAGAGATAAAACTTTGAATACCTGATTGAGTCATTTTGGGGTTACATTACGAATTCTTCCATTTTATCGATCTTCTCTATTTGAATAAAATGTTGTTGGTACTTTTTTCAATATTAATCCTACAACGAATAAGAATTAGGAGTTGTTGAATTAGTAATAATTCTTTATATGGAGACCTTTACAAAGATAAATGTGTTTTCAGTGCCACTTAAAAGAACGTAAAGGGCAATTCGTATTCACATTTGAAGCATTAAAACATTATAGGAAAAAGGTGTGAATACTTTTCATAATATAAACATCAATTTAATCAGGTCTTCGGTTTCACGTAGCTTACTACTACTGGCGAGTAATTATAAGAAACTTGCGAATAAAAATAAAATGTTCACAAGGCGAGTGTAACAGAATGTTATCTTATAAAAATATACCATCTCGATAATGAAATAAGGCCCAGCATTTTTTGACAAGTTAGTGGATTCATCAAGTATTATTAAAAAACCTGCAAAATTCACGTCGGGTCACGCACGTACGTAGGGTTTTGTAGTTGCCCGTCACAATACGTGAGACGCAGTATTATGGGAGGGGTGGTGGCGAATTCCGCTCAAGACTCTCGACAACATCCGTGAATGTCATTCAAACCTTAATGCCGTCTGTGAACTTCCTTCAAACCTTAATGCCATCTACTACCGTCTGGAGACGGCGAAGCCGGCCTTGCTCTTTCTAACCGAGACACAGGTGTCCTCTCAAGCTGATACTTTGTATCTCTCCTACCCACGCTTGAGTTTGAAGAGAGATATCTGTTTTTGACTCCAGTGTTAAAGGCATGAACCTATCCATATTATAGTTGCGCGTAGGCAACGAAGACTTTTATCAATCCAAGTGGATTTCATAAGTTGTTCGACTGTTAGTCGTTAATCTGTCAAGCCTACTTAGATGCGATAGTTTTTCTTATAACTGCTATTCAGGCTTAATGCCTGAAATGATTTAAGTTAAAAGCGCGAATGAGTGACTGCCTTCAGTGATGTGCTTCTCAAAGCGAATTCGCAATGTCATCTCACTTGTCAACCAAACTCTGTACGATTAACATCCTTTTGTCTAATATAACTAATTTTGAAAAGTATGAACATTTTATTTGCACAAGTTTATTATACTCTAAAGATAAAACCGGGCTTACCTGATGGAAAGCGTCAACCACCGCCCGTGAACAACAGCAACACTAGTGGAATTGCAAGTGTTGGTACAGTAGGGCTATGATGTATATTGGAGTACAAAACCAGAGTACGAAACATATCCAAATGCAGAGAGGTGTAAGACAGGGTGTCGTTATATCCCGAAACTTTACACCGTTGCATTGGAGGACATTTTCAAGATCCTGAAATGGAAAGGATACAATTCAATGGCGAGTACATCACTCAACTTCGATTTGCCGACGATGCAGTTTTTATGGCAAAATCGCTGGAGGACCTAAGCCCTATGCTCAATGACCTCAATAGTGTCACCCAATGGATAGTTCTTATGGTGAACGTTGACGAAAGAAAGATCATGTTTAATGTCCATATCACACCTATGCCGGTAGTTGTTGGGAACACTAAAGTCGAAGTTTTTGACGAGTACAGTCATTTAGAAAGGAGTAACCTCGTTTCTTGAAAGTCTCTAAATCGTATCGATCTGCGAAAAGTCCGAGGAAAAAAACTCCTAGTAAATTGCACAGTAGTGAACCGCCAAGCATCCAGATGATGTGGACGGTAACGTAAGTTTTGTGGCGATGTACATTTTGGAATCTTGCGGCTGAAATTAATCCGAATATCTCATCCCAACACTCCCCGTGGTAAATACGATAGAAAAAGCAAAGAGAGGAAAAGAGGAAAAAACTTAATTTTTGAATGATTCGTAGCTCCAATCATCAAAAACTGAGTTCTTTCCGATTCTGCACTTGATGCGGTCAAGTGGAAAGAGCTGACACTGGGGAGCTGGGGAACAATATTCCAGGTGAGGCTGAACCTGTGTCTCGTAAAGTTGTAAGTTGCGCTCAAATCAAAAATGGTCGTACTCTACCGCCCTATACACTGCACGAGGAAGTCTCTAACCGTACAGTCAACCTCGTAAATTTCGAGGACTTTCTTGAGCCATGTATGGGCCACCGATTCGAATGCCTTTCTGTAGTCTATCCAGGCGGCGGAGAAGTTCTGACGGTTGCGCTTAACCACTTTTCCAATGACCACTTCAATGAGGAATGGTTGCTTGGTTCCACCACCACCGCCCCGACATTCATTATGAGCCCGTGACATCACCTGATTTAAGTCCAGATGACGAGTGAATCTTGCCCTCAAAATGGATGTGAGTGTCTTGTTTATGGTGGGTAGACACGTGATGGGGCGGCATTTGCTTGGGTCTATGGTATCCTGATCTTTAAGAAACTAGAGAGTGATACCAGAAGTGAAAAGGCTCGGGAGTGACTTCGGTCGGGCGAGCACAGCGTGACACACCAAAACCCCAGTAGTATACGGACTGTTCCAGTTCGGCATCCTACTGATCGCCTCAGCCACGTCTTCCAACGTTATGGTGACGGGGTCCATAGGCGTAACACTTGCACTCTGGCTCGCCACAACTTCCATCCAAGGGCCCTCGCTGTGGTTTACGGGCTCTGACAACAGGCCAGGCCAGAATTCGACAGTAACGGCCTGATCTGGTCCTGGGGCCGCTCTACATAATTTTGGTAGCTTCAATGATTTATAGAGCCTCTTTTGATCAATCCAGAAGAGATGATTCTGGTTAAAGCGCCTTGACCGCTCAGTAAATTGTCGAATCCGCTTCCCTCGAGCAGCGATTTTTTGCTTCAGGTCATCTATGCGCTCCGTTAGTTTCTGCGTTATATCCGGCTGGGACAAACTGATATTGGTTGCAAACGCCATTCTGACGGTGTGCACAACCCTCGGTCCATTATTATCCACCTGAAACTTGTCAGTATGCCCCAGCCTTTACCATGTGGTCCACGATTCTTTTTTTACGGGCTGGGATGGTGCTACTATGTCTAGTAGCGTAAGCCATGGAAAGTTTGGCGCCAATAATACTACGTCATTGCGGCGCCAAAAAAATTGAGTCCGTAGCGCAAAGGTCCCGGCTGGATTCGAAATAGTTCACCAGCATTGGGTTAACAGCCCTTACTAAAGCTCTGTTTCTCCTGCTAAAGAACAAGCTGCTAGAAGAAGAGATCTGTTTCGTCTTTCACGAGGTTTTCATCATACGGAACGGTAATGTCGACCAAAAATGTCCTTGAATATGCCCGGTCCATCAGCACATTATCAGGCTTATTCGCAAGAATAGACCTATCTGTGATGATGGTCCGGTCCCAGTAGAGCTGACTTGCTGGCTTTCGGCAAGTACTTGTAATACGACAATTTTCGGTCCACGGACTAAGTGACTCACCGGTATGGCGACGAGCTCGACAGACGTCGACGGTACCATCCTTTATGATGTATCTCCGGTAGTTGTTGGTCTTAATAACCTGATTCTGTATTACACAGACAAATTGCTCGATAACCCCGACGAGATCATCAAAGCGTAGCCAGTGGAGGCTACAGTGTCTACGAAAGGTCATGAAGAGCTTTGTAGAACCTCCCGTGGAGCTCCTTCTCCTTCTATACGGTCTGTCGGTTGGCAATGCTACGTACTGCCGGGTTTTGCCATTGCTCAATGGCTAAGTATAGGGGGGTAAGTCCTTTATCGTAAGAAATGACATCCCTATGTAATGGATCATTCGCGATTATGCATGGTGAGTGCGCTTAAAAAGCCACGCCCACCATGCTTACGTGGCAAGTACAGCCTCATTACCGATGATCTCGGATGATGCACTATATAGGAAGTCATGGTAGTGTGGGCTTTTCTATCCAAGGCTTAAGGTCAGTCTGAGAACACCTAAGTATGCAAAAGGCATGCATGACCCAACCGTTATATGCGTGTTCCATTCACATCGGACAAAAGGCTGTTAAGCACTTTGGTGAAGCGTGCATTAAACACGTCGCTAACTGATGGTTTCATACCAATCTCATCGATGTTCGGTGACATACCCAGGTATCGGTATGTTTCAGCCTCGGAAAGGGTCTTTACGTTAAGGGTCTTTACGTTAAGTTAAGGGTTGCTAACTTTGAGGGCATACATAAATCTATGCACTCAGAGTTAGCAACCCTTCCTTCGAAATCAGTATATATGCTATCAACCTGTTTTCTCTTGGCGAAAGCATTGCAAGGATAGTATTTGTATTCAAGTTAATTAGAAATTGTCGATTTGTTTTTAATAAAGCCATGTTGTTGAAGCGATAGGAAAGGTTGAATATGGTGATAAAAAGAATCATACACCAATGATTCAAACAATTTACTAAGGCAAGACAAGATGCTTATGGGTCGATAATTTTCGCAATTTGATCTGTCGCCGGATTAATAAATCAGAACGATATGAGCTATTTTCTATACTTATGGAAAAATTCACGCCTTAATGGATGCATTAAATATAATACACAAGGTGTTACGGCCCAGAGTTGTCCAGACTTGGGTCGACTGGATTGGGGCCCATAGCAAACCAGCTCGACGAGCAACTAAG
>DWHP01005080.1:0-12147 GCA_018247895.1 Parnassius honrathi
TCTTCGAAATATTTTTTTTTTCTTATTCCTGAGATATGCAGGTTTCCTCACGATGTTTGCCTTCACCGCCGAGCACGTGGTAAATCGGCAAAAAAAACTTGAAACAAACAATTTTTTTTTGCTTTTTTCAATCATGCGTGGCAATTAGTAATTTGAATTGCATGCGCTAAAATAAAAATAAACATTCCTGAATACAACCTATGACATTAACTGGCAGGACAACTTCTACCGGGTGCAGCTTGTAATATATACTCCACTGTGTATATAAATTATAATTAATAAAAAAATTGTGTGCAGGCAGATTTTTTAATAATTAGAAACCTAGAGACTAGTCCATTAGACCATTAAGTAGAAAAAAGTTCCAGTAGTGGGTATTTATTATATATGTGCGATTTTCGTTTGTAAATAGATGTGAATGACGCTACTGAAAACCCAATAAAGGGATAAGGTTTATTATTTTATTAAAGCCAAATATTTTAAAGAAATATTTAGCTTTCATTTACATAATTATTGATACTTATTCATGTTGGACTGCTAACCATTACTCCTATGATGTCCCAATAAAAATTGATTGAATATAACCCATCAAATTTTCAGGAACGGAACATTTTTATAGCTCGAAAACCGTATCTGCAGACCAATATCTACTCATTTCTTTGGCAAAGTAAACACCCCACCCCCATGAGCCGTGCCTGGCGCCACTAAGCACCGTCCGGAAAACTGGCCCCATATCGATCCAATGCTAATTCACCGCCTTAACTTAGATTTATTGATGGTAATCCGAAACCCGGGTATTGTAACGCACCGACGTACGAATAGAATTGTTGGCAACTATGTATTATTATCTGGTATTCATATTCAGGTTATCTGGTTGGTTAGAACGTGTGCTGTTTAAAATGCTGGATGTTTTTTCTTGTGCAACTTATGTTTGTGTCGTGGAACATAATATTAATGTAAAATACCCAATGTTAGAGGACAAAGACGGCTCCGTGCCGCAGTGGCTTTGCAATGAATTGCAGTGGTGCTGGCCGCGGGTTCAAATCCCGCACGAAACAATTATTTTTATGGCCCACAAATAATTGTTCCGGGTCTTTATGTACGTACGTCCTTGTAAAATTGATGTATATGATAGAGAAGAAAATCCTAGTGATGAAGTAATGTTTCTTCGATCGTTACTGAAAATATTAAGTTAACAAGGATTTATGAAAAAATTCTTCCACCTATTGGACAGAATGACAAAAAAATGTGAATTATTCCATTCATATACATAGGTGAGACAAGAAGTGAAGCGAGGAGGAGCTTTAAGTTACTGGTGATCAAAAACAGCAGGCCCAGCGAGCGATGCGAGCTTGCCAGATCGGAGTAAGATGTCCTGCTTAACCTAATCAAGGGCTAAATAGTACTTACTATACTTATGTCTAGGGAGAATCTAACCTAACCTAACCTTGCTTAGAACTCCTTAATAAAAGTCATGAAATACGAGCAAAAGTAAGTTTTAATATTTAATAATCTCATTAAATTACATGACCGGATTTGGCTTGTCACTACTCATATTCATACAGCCCTGGCATAGTATATAAGTTGTGATATAGTTTTATTCAATATGTACATTGAATAAAACCATTTACACGGATTTTTTTTCGCGTTTTAACTAACTTATTTTTAATTCCCGACCTTTCGGGTGCTTTACAGCACCCATAGTCACGGAGGACTGAGATGTTAAGCGAAACTGTTTGTAATAACTTTTATTGAAATAATCATTAAAAACCATTTATTTCATCAGCTTTTCGGGATTTTCTAAAAAAGATCTGCATGTTTTCCGGATAAAATACAGCCAAGATCTCTCATACCTCGGACGGACAGACAACAATTTTGATAAATTACCCCCCTCCTCCCTCTGAGACTTCTGGTTAGACACTACTCCCAAAGCTACCATACAACAGGTTTATGGCACAGTAGTATTATGTCCAGGAAATTTTCACAACGAATTCCTTCCAAGAACATTACAATAAATTTACAAGCTACCGGTACTGAGTTGCGAAATATTTATTTAATTGCTCTTTTTGAGTCTCTCCAACTAGCGACGGTACGTACCCCGTGGAGCCGTGGAGAAATTTTTACCGATCGGGTGGACCGCTGTAATCGATGCTTCAACAATCGATTTACTTAGAATTATGGATAATTTTTGATGTAAAATCGGGCACAAAAGTGATATTATTAAATTAAAATATTATTAAATAATTATAACATATTACTTTTTGCCAGATGGTAGAGAATAATTTGCTCACATTACATACTGCTGTGTTTCATAAGGTGAGTGTAGTGTACCGTAGACCCTTTTTACTGGAATCGAGGCATTCCATCTTAGTTACTCAGTGGTGACAAAGCATTTTCATTTTGATTCGTAATTGAGGATAAATGTGAATGTCTATGGACCAGAGCATCCAGTTACTATCAGGTGGACTGTGTGCTCGTTTGTCACCCAATGCTATAAAAAAATATACAATACCCTAATTTGCCTAGTAGTGCCGAAGTAAGAGAATGCCCCATATCATGATGTGAATGTCGTAATATGCGATAGAGAGAAGCTGAACCAGGAGACGGGTAGCAGAATCTACCGATAAGAGCTTTCAATAATGAAAGGATTGCGACAGTCACAGATGAAGCAATCTATGGTGGAAGGCTATATGCTTTGAGAGGTTATAATGGATATTGGAATGGGTAATAATTTTGGACTTTTTTTATTATACCGTTATCGTGTCTATCACACCCTCTTAAAGCTAATTGCTGAACATAGGCTCCCTCACAGATTGCTTCATAGGTGGATATTTGCCATTGTTGCCACGCATGGTCATTTTAGTTAAAGTTAGTCATTACAGGCTAGAAATACAGACATAGATAACATAATTTATTAAGATGAAATGTATACTGGGTGATTTTTTACCATCTCGAAAAAATAGGGTGTAACAGGTGAACGGATTAGAAGCCTATGGTACTGATATTTTACATTTTTTACATTAACATGTTTTGAAATTGATCTATCAAAGATACTACTAATTGATTTATTTATTTAGTTCAATTTTTTTATTACCGAAAGTTTATTGAAAGTAAGTGGTATTTATTGATAGTTCAATTTTATAATATGTTAATGTAAAATAAAATAAAATTGTAAAATATCAGTGCCACGGCCATGCTAGCGGCTTCTATTCCGTTCAACTGTTACACCCTATTTTTTCCAGGCTGTAAAAAAAATCCCAGTATAATTGACGATTATCAGATTCTTAAATCGTAGATGCAACCTTTGTTTATACTATAGCAAGTTCCCTTATCGGATAGCACTGATGATGTAATCAACGAAAGTAGTCTAACTACAGTCATTATAATTTAAAATTATCTAAGACAACCTTGGCATATAAAATGCGTGTAAGTCAATGTGAATTCACTACCCATCGCGCCAACAGCTTCGAACAATCAATAGTAGGTACATGTAATCAATCGCCTACATTTGAAAACAATGGACAAATGCTAATTGACTACCATCAATTAACACTCATTAATGATGCCGCTGATGGTGCAAAAACTCGGGACAATGGTAATGTCAGAGATTAAACAAACAGCTACGAAATATTTTCATTCCAGTGCGGAATATTTACATAGGCAGCTCGTGACACCGTTATGCTTGGCAGCTTTGGTTTGTTATCAAGAAGCGTTTTCATCTTTTTCTCTTTGGTAATAAACTCTTTGTACGTCGTAGAGCCACGCTGCAGCTATATTATAGTTGTAGCACGATTGGTTTAGCTCGACCGTAGGACCACGCTGTCACGGAATACCAGCTTAAAGTAGCAGCGTAATGCTGCTGTGTTTTGTATGTTTAGTGTAGAGAACCGCAGACCCTTTTTACTGGAAACGAGGCATCCCATCTTAGTCCTCACGGGTGACAACGCATGATTCGTAACCGAGGATAGATGTAGACATTTATGGGCCACAGCAACCACTTACCATCAGGTGGACTGTGTGCTCGTTTATAAAAAAAATAAACTTGTTTGCCATGTAGTGGCCGTGTAAGGATATCCACTACACCATATCATTCCATGGATATCGTGAGAGGCGACATAGGGTAACAAATCGGGAGATTGGCAGCAGCGTTTTTCTAGCATCGACTAAAATAAAGAACTGCGGTTACCAAACGCTAGTCAAGCGTGAAAAATATGCTTTATGCTGTATAGTTTCGCCATTTTGCTTACAAGCGCTTCTTAACGCTTTTTTCTGCCAAACGCAGCCATTGAGAAGTTTTTGGGAGATTTTGAAAGCCAGCAGAGCAGTAACGAAATCGATGACGACAGTACCACAAAGCGGCTAAACAAACATGACATCTGGATTTTAACATAAACATCGGATCACTTGTTTCATCATTTCAACTAACAGTTCGAATATGCAAGCATTTAATACTAAAAAATCGCACCAATTAAATATGTAAGTCAAATTTAAACACTCATCTCTTATATATAAAAATCAATTGCTCTTCGTTAGTTTTTCAGAAGCTCGAAAATGGCGACTGATTTCGATGAATTTCTTTTTGTGTATTTGAGTGGTTTCCTAGATGGTTCAATTGGGCCTGGTAGGTAGCGCTGTTGTCGAGGTCCAGAAATCACCCACGCGAAGCCGGGACGGATCGCTAGTGTATACACTATATAGTGTATACAACCGAGTTCCCGCCAAAAATCCATCTCAATTTTTTTGAAATTCTATATTTCAGCGTTAGCAATTATACATTTATAATCGTAAACTATCTCTTTCACACTCGACCTCTCTATTCTGTGTATGGTTTCTAACTAGGCCTTTTAAACAAATTAAAAAATAAGTATAACCATTCTAATATGAGTAATCATGTGCTATAAAGTGAATACTCGTAAACCTAACGCGGTAGAGCTACGCTGCAGTTTTATTATGGTTAAAATTCAAATGGGTCGGCTTGACCGTAGTAGGACTATCTGATAGAATACAATTGTAAAATAGCAGCTTAATTTTGCCGTGTTTCGTTTGACTAGTGTAGAGAACCGAAGAGCTTTTTGATAGAAACGAGACATTCCATCTTAGTCTTGAGGGTGATAGCTCAGTTGCATTTTGATTCCTAATCGAAGATACAAGTACCATCAAGTGGACTTCGTACTCATTTGTTACTCTTACTCTATGTAAAATAAAATACTTATATTCTCACGTCACTCTTTTAAAGGGGTAGGCACAGACTATGGACTTTCATTTGGCACGATTTTGACACATTTCTCTCGTTTTTATTGTATATCTACGTATACAAGCTCGTCAGTTAAGGGTACTTTTAACTTGGCAAATCCTCAATATATCGCTATTGTGTTCGATAAATATCCATTTATGTCGTTCTTTCCCGACTACGCCGTTAAACATAAGTTTGCGTTACAGCATGAATTTGCTTTGCTACACTTTCCTCGTCATTATTTCCACGTCCCCGAACCAGCGAAGTGTTCCTTTCTTAATCCTCATCACAACCTCTACGTGCAAACTTGTCTCTTATCATACAGTTTCTCCCCCTATCATTCACAATCAACCCGACATACTTATTAAAACTGCATTACTACAACATTAATTTTACATTAATGCTTCTTCTGCTACACCCAACTTTCACTACCATACATTAAAGTAGGGACTAACACACTCTGTGGATTTCCATACGTGTCTTTTGTGACACATTCCGACTTCCCATAATAGATTGACTTTGTGTCTTGACATTTTATGCAATACCATGTGTACGTAATATTTTAATTTCTTTTTAAATTAATGTTATTGAAGAACATTTATTCATAGTTTAATTCAATCGAAACATAATATTTCCCCACGACTGTACTCTCCATCAGAACACTGAGTTACAATTCACGTCGTCAATACCTTAAAGCCTCGACTCTACAATAAAACGTATAGCAATAGCCCCCTACTGATTTTTATATTCGGAACCCGTTCAGAATAAAATTATAAAGGGCATTAATAACTCACTAAGTGATATATGTATATCTTGGTAGCCGACATATGCAAAGTGGGTAAGTTTACTTTTTGTGGAGACGATTTACGCGTCCAATTACCGTAGGTGTATCTTGTATTGATTTGTTTTCGTATTTGTGATTGTTTGTTTTTTTTTGAATTTTTAATTCATTTGTTTTATCTTTCTTTAAAGCCTTCACGCCACCTTTTTGAAAAAAGAATGAATAAATAGCAGGGTACTACACGATGCAATTGTTTTTTTTCTCTATGAATCTTTAAATGACATATTATCCAATTGACATAACATTTAATATTCTTTTCTGCTAAACTACTACTACGCGGTTTTTATTGATCTACATATCGGACATATAGCTGACGTGAAGCACCGATACTTCAGAAGGCTTACGGTCTCTGAACATGTTCAAGATCGTCCCCGCCATCACATAAGATATGATAAACCACAATCCCTCGCAGAAGAACACCGATTCCTACCAAGGATTCGCGAGAGTATTGAAATCGAAAAACCATCAAATTTAAAGAGGGAAGGTGGTTGGATGCTACCATCTGCTTCGAATATTATAATTAATAAAATTAAATCCAGATCCAAGCATATTATTTAATACTTCAAAATACTGTAAGCTCGTTCTAGTAGATTGGACCAAAAATTAATCTTCAAAAACTGAAGGTTCATGGTACGAGACGTCAAACATCTCAGGCGCCTTGCTCATCGGGAATTAAAAATAAGTTAAACACCTTAAAATCCGTAGTACCAGTTTTATTAATTTCTAGTCTTCTGGTAATCATAAGAAATCATTTCGTTTAATGTTTGCTGTCGTATATTTGTATAAATCAAATGACAATATGGAGTTTTTGTTGACTTTACAAATGAGCTTGTGACTCGGTTTACAATTTTTTCCGTCGTTCAATGCACAAATGAATCAAATTAACTGAAAAAGAAAACTAAGTTAGAACAAAATAACAGTGTAAAATAGCGTCATAATGCTACTGTGTAATTTGTATGGTAAGTGAAAAGAATCGGATACCCTTATAACTGGTACTCAATGTTAGACCCCAACATATCTGCATTATGATTTTAAAACGAAGATAGATGTGTCTGCCTATTGGCGACAGCATTCACTTACCATCAGTTACTTGTGTACTCGATTTTCATCTCTATAAAAAACAATATTTTACGATTGAGACATACCATATCTAAAACTCGCCCTGTATTTATTATTCAAATAATGTGTTATCCTTTATTGTTAATTGTCTTTCTTTGTCAGTTGTTGAAAAAATTAAAATCTACAGTTATTTGTTTGTCTTTAATAAATAAAAATATTTCAAAGCTGCACTATCGCAAATACGCATGACTACCGTTACCGTAACAACTTGTTAAAGTCTACCGTTGAACACATAGATTTAGTATAGACTAATACTATATCTATGGCCGAACATGGATCTCACCCATAGATTGCTTCGAAAGCGTGTTAGCAACCGCAAGGTTTTTTTTATTTTTAGTCGTTATTAGGTACACGCTACTGCCCATCTCCTCAATTGTCTCTGTCGCATCTTACGACACAGGGGATGATATGGGGTAGTAGATATTCTTACACCGTCATTAATGAGCGATTTACACTGCGACAAGTACAGTAGCGAGTTTAGTTACAGAGCAGTTGACAGTAAACGGTTAAGTGGGCAATAGCGTTCAAACAATGTCTTCTTGGCGAGTTTAGTTAACGACATTAGTTCATAGAGTTCGTTGGAGTATGACGTTTCAAGACTACAGAATTTTTCCGGTTTTCGGTTAAGATGGTTCTAGGATTACGTCAAGAATTAAATGATCCAGTCAGAGAAGTACTAATGATTGTTGTTAAAGAAGTTTTTAAGAATTTTCATGAGCGCGGCATCTCGAGCAGGTTTAATTTTATAATTGGAACTTCTACCATTATATAAACATTCGTGTTATAAATACTCCTGTACGAATTTATACGTGATATCTTCCGTCCATTTTGTTATTAAAACTCAATATAAAACGTATAAATATTCTATAAACAGTATCGTACAAACTTTGTGGCGAGTTTCATTATAAAAGTACAATTGACGTTTTAGCGCGCAAACGTTGTGTCTTGTCAAATGCACTTGTTGCGGGTGACGGGAGACGCGCGGGAGGGCAGGACTTCGCACTTAACTCGCCGAAAAATAGCTCGGCCGGCTATCCCGTTCAACTTAATCGTTAACTTGCTACTTGTTGCCGTTCAAGCGAGGTTCAAACTCAACTCGCCACGTTCGCAAGTTAACTCGCTACTGTACTTGTCGAAGTGTAAATCGGTCTTAAGTAAGCGATGATGAAGGCTTGTAACTTATAAGTAAGGCGAGTCACAACCCGAGTAGACCTAGTATATAGTCTGATACTAAATTATCTTTAGTTGAATTAATCTCGCAACGCGGCTCTGAAATTTTGTTTGTTTGTACTTGTCGAAGTGTAAATCGGTCTTAAGTAAGCGATGATGAAGGCTTGTAACTTATAAGTAATGCGAGTTGAATTAATCTCGCAACGTGGCTCTGAAATTTTGTTTGTTGTTTTTGTTTTTTTAACTCTAATTAACTAGTTAAGTCTTGTAATACTAACTAGCCGTAGCTAAGATAGTTGCACGTGAAGTCGGAAAGGTCACGTCTAATGAAGTCAACGCTTCCTTCCCCTCTTGCTCGAATCCAAAGCCCAGAAACCATTCAGCTCGAGTTGCAGAATCGTTTTCAGTGCCTAGAAGACTGCAATGAAGTGGACGATATAAATGACAAGCTTGTGGAAACTGTCCATGCGATCGGAGCTAAGTTTGTAAGACCCATCCCGGAAGAACTCAAAACTCTTCAATCACACTCTTAATCACATGTTTTGTAAACGGGAGATGAAGATGCGGTCTTCAGCAAATTTGAGAGCATACAGGAAACTGAACAGACAGATCTCAAAACGCATGCGACGGGACTTACGTAACTTCAATACAACTCGTATTGAATAGGCGATCGAGTGGAACCATGGCTTCAAAAATCTTTGCCAGAGATCTGTCTACCAGAAAGAGCCAACTGTGGAAGCTGAAGACCGAATGTGGCAGCATTGTTTCCGGGACACCTAAGATTTTGGGTGAGATTAAGACGTTCTGTGGGCAGCTGTACTCGTTATAGTTGAAGCCACACGCAAGTGTGAGTAGTTACTCACTCTTCCAAAAGCAAGTCTTATCCGACACTATTCCGATGATATCCCGGACGTCAGTCTGAGTGAAATTGGAATGGCTCTCTAGCACTTTAAAAATGGCAAGTCCCCGGGCGACGATGGAATTACGGCCGAGATTCTGAAAGCGGGTGGGAAACCGATATTTAAAGAAGCCTTCAGAAGCTCTTCAATTCCGTCCTCTATGGTACAACTACTCCGGAGGTCTCGTGGCGTGGAATAGAAATGCGGTGGTCTTGTTCTTCAAGAAAGGCGACAACGCTCTCTTGAGGAACTTTAGAGCCGCGACTAAAGTCAATGGCGAGTACATCGCACACCTTCGATTTGCCAACGATATAGTCCGAATCGCTGGAGGGCCTAAGCACTATGCTCAATGACCCCAATAGTGTCTCTCGACGTATAGGTCTTAAGATGAACATGGACAAAACAAAAGTCATGTTTAATGTCCATGTCACACCCATGCTGGTGATTGTTGGGAGCACTAAGCTGTTGACGAGTTTGTGTAAGTCCAACTTCGAGAGGTCAATCGACGGATTCAACTCGGCTGAGCAGCGTTCGGGAGATTATGACACATCTTCTCATCAGGCATATCTCAAAACTGGATTGCACAATCAATGCGTGTTGCTAGTGGATGACCTATGGATCTGAGACGTGGTGCGGCCATATAGCTCGAAGAACCGACAACCGTTGGGGAAAAAGATTCTCGAGTGGCAGCCTCGTACCGGTAGGCGAAGCGTAGAGTGACTCCCACTAGATGGAGTGACGACCTGGTAAAACACGCAGGAAGTCGATGGATGCAGGTGGCTCAGGACCGTGCTTTGTGGCATTCCTTGGGTGAGTCCTATGTTCAGTAGTGGACTTGTGAAGGGCTGTAATGGATGAAAATGAATGAATAATATAATATATTCATTTGTGTAGTGCAATTATGTATTACTAGCTCTGCCCCGCGGTTTCACCCGCGTGTATCAAGTGTCTGAGCTGCGAGACACGACATGACACCTAGTTAGCAATATATGGAAAAATTGGCAAAATTAATGGAGTACTTTTATCTATCGGCATACGTACGTTAAGGTGGCCCTGGTCGATGGCATGAACTAAATGGTGGGCTGGGTTAAAATGCATGCTATCTCACCCGACATCACGTGCGAAAGGGATAGACGCTGTGATGAGCAGTGCGATGTTAAAATTTGTCCCAGTCTCCCTACCCCTCCCGAGTGAACGTCTACCCCACGCGCACCAGAAAAAGTCCCGAAGTGTTTTTTTTTTCAGTTTTAAAGAAAACCACACACGATACATGAAAAGTGTGTAGGTACGAAATAATCCTTGATTAATTTGCTATCAACCTCTTATATATACAAAAGATCGTTTCCGCGAAATCTAACAAGAAATATGAACATTTTTTAATAATTTATCGACATTTTTTTTGATCAAAATTTAGTTTACTCAATAATTTTCCATTTTACCGCCAAGGTATGTATAACAAAAGAAAGAATAAAATATTATAACTTGTAACTTTATCCTATAATGTACATATGCCGATAGATAAGGTATTAGGTACGTGGTAGAGCCACGGTACAGCTATATTATTTGTAGCACGAATGGGTCGGCTTGACCGGAGTAGGACCACGCTATCACAGTCTAGAGAACCGGAGACCTTTTTTACTGGGAATGAGGCATTCTATCTTAGTCCTTAGGACAACGCATCTGTATTATGATACTTAATCGAAGATAGATGTGGATTTCTAAGGCCCACAGCGTCCCCTTACCATTAGGTTGACTGTATGCTTGTTTGCCATCCTTATTTAGAAATGAAACGGATAGCTATTTGGCCGGATACCGGATATTCGGCCAGTTTATCGCCGGATAGCCAGATATCCGGCCGTCTAATATTCTGTCGAACATTGCCGTTTAGGGCATCCCAAGAAGCGAAAAGTAAAGTCAGTGCGAACCGTTCGCGATCGTGACCCTTATATTTGGTGAGCAGGTATTGCTACACAATACCCAAATTTAAAGTTTGCCAAAATCTATCTTTCAGTATCCTGCAGCAGTGTATACAGCGAAAGACTTTTCTGAATCTGGCCTTGTTTAGGCAGAACGAACACAGACACAACGAAGACAGACGAAACCGCTTGTTACCTTTCAATGCAGAGAAATTACTATTTATCACCATAATTTGCCTTTAGCTACGTAGTACTATTATTTATTCTGTGCCTTAGCGCAGTATGAGCACTAATTTTGTAAGTTTTAAAATGAAAATTTTGTGATTACTGATTATATTTGTTAAGTGACATAAATGAAGTACTTGACTAAATTTGATATTTTGTGTTATTTTTAAAATCCGGTATCCGGCCGGATAGCAGTCATTCGGTATCCGGCTGGATAGTTATTTTAGGCCGAATAGGCCAAATACCGGATAGTTACCGGATATCCGTTTCATCTCTGCGCTTATTATGTAAAAAAAGATAAAAGTATTCCATTAATTTTGCCAATTCTTTAGCTAAAATGATCGAACTAACCTCGCTCATAGAAGCTTTCACTTCAGGTTTCTCTCGGTTCTTATGGGACGGCTAGGGTTTATGCGTCGTTCGCGCTCCTAGTAGTGTTTCTATATAACATCCTATAAAGAGCAAAGCTTATCTCCATAAAATTGTTTTGATGATGATGTAACTTTCGTTCTCTTAATAGGCCGATACCCGTATGACTTAGAACCACTAAGTAACCCTAAAGGTTAATGATTTCTTAAATTTACGCGAACACTTCACATTGAGTAAAACTATTATTTACGGATTTTATCGCGTTTAATTACTACTTAAATTTATAAATATTAAAGGTTTATTAAAAAATTCATAATCAAAATTGATATTGTTCCTGACTTGCGAACTTATATACGTCTCGGAATCTATGTCCAATAT
>DWHP01005081.1:0-12146 GCA_018247895.1 Parnassius honrathi
AAGTAAGATAAAGGTTAAGAGAAAACTATGCAAAGCCAAGAAAAACAATAGATGTTTAATGGAACGAATTTTTTATTAAATTAAAACAGTAACTTTGTGGAACAAATTAAAAAATATATATATTTGAAGAAAAGAAAATAATTTAATATTTTACGATCAACCCCCTTGACTATAAATTCTTATCGCTATCATCGAATTCGTATCGCAATTAAGAGTTTCTGTATTATAAAACATTTACATTAGTTTGTCAGAAAAGCTGTTCATTTTTCCATATAAATTCAGTCAATGACGTAAAATGCACTTGGAGCATAGATAAAGGTCTTTAATTCTATGACTTGGACAAACGTGCCAAATGTTTTTGTCGAATATATTTTTTACAAGTAAGTAAAGCACTTTAACCTTTAAATGCTTTTGGCGAGACTTTGAAGAACATAGTGAGTTAATAAAAGATTAAACAATTATTGACCTGTGCAAAAACGCCGCCAATCTCCGGTTTCCCTCTTTAATTTTGATCTACGAACTTATTCGGACACCCCGGAGAGAACAAGCAAGAATTCGTCGTTGGCAAACAATACCGTTACCGTTACAGATTATTAAAGTACACTGCTGAAAATGGGCCTCCCACACAAATTGCATCATGGAAGGATATTTGCCATAGTAGCCACAACGAGCAAGCAGGTTTGCAACCGCAGTTTTTTTTATTTTCAGTCGTTATTAGGAAGACGCTGCTGCCTATCCCCTGATTTTTACCTGAGTCGCCTCCTATTACGCTCACGGCATAATATGAGGTCGTGGATATTTCTAAATTGGCACACAAAATATTTGAAGTGAAAGTAACGGAACATATACGTCCCCTGCCGGGAACTGGCCTCCTCTCAGCAAGTATTCTTCTAATATGTATTGAATAAATAATATTCTATTCTAATCTCTGAGAGGGTTGTAGGGCAAGGAAAATTTCATCGCACTGTCCCGATGAATGCGGCAGGCTTAACATATCCTAGATTTTTAAATTATCAGACCTGCAGATTAGCTCACGATATTTACCTTTACTGTCGGGCTCGTGGTGAATCAGCACTTAAATTGCAACTAAGTTCGAGTTACAACTACACAATGAGGGCTAATAATTTTTCACTCAACAGATGTCGCTAGTTGGGACCGAGGTTAAGTTATTCGTTAAACAATGCTATTACAATTGAGAAGTTGCTTTTTAAATAATAATGTTACGAGCTTAAGGTTCGAGACAATAAAAACTGTCGATTTAATTATCAAAATTAACACCGAAGCTTCTCTTGTATCGCCAAACTCAATACTGCCCAGATCGCGGCTCGCAGCGGCGTTAAATACAGTTTTTACACGACGACAAAACATCCAGAATATTCCAGTAAATACGGGCACGAACCGACCAGGCGCAGAAAGTTCGAGTGTGGAGCTTCTAGAAAGCTTAATTCTTCTGTTCGATACTAGATGGCGCTGATGGTCTAAAGATCAAGATTAACATTTTCTGAAAAGATCTCCTCGCTCTGTTTCCCGACACTAGATGGCGCTTGGGGCATCAATTATAGCTTGCAACATTATTGTAGTCTGTGGATCTTTTTAAATTTGTTTTCCTATCGAGCTCTTGGCGAAAACTTGACCGTCGACGGATTATTGCTCCTATTATATCGTTTTAATAATAGTTTAAAGTGGATTTTGATGCGTAAAAGTGATGTGATTTTGTGTATTAAGTGTCTGCGCTTGAACACTATGAGAGAAAACGACGAAACAAGAGCTTCGATGTTGATTTAAACTTCAAGGTGTTTTGTCGGCTTAAGCACATTCGGCTATCGGCTACTACCGTAGATTATACGTAGGTATACACCTTTTTCCGAGATCGGGTGCAGGGTCAACGTCTTTACGTGATGCTCCTGAGCATTTATTGACAAAAGTACACGTCAAGTACCTGATATTGGCCCAACCCAGGATTCGAACGTCATGGAACTACAGGATGAGCAGTCGCGCTTACCACTACTACATTAATAAGGCAGTCATGATACGCTACCTCGCCACAATAACACTTGCAGTCTGATAAAAAAAGCTTAAGAAAGATGTGTTTATTTTTTCTTTTTACTGTGAATACATAAGCTACGTTGAATCGTTTCCTTTGCCAAGCGGAACATCTCCCCTTTTTCATTGTAAGCTAAATATATTTAATTTCAACACGCATTTATCTCAGTCGGTTCTGATGTAATGAAATTGCTTACAAAAGGGTTTCACCTAAATATCAATTCCTGATAATTGAAGAAACCACAAATACGCAGAATTGTAGTTTCTCGAATTCCCTCCGAACCCGAAACTTTGTACGCAACAGTACTGGGTTAAATTACTTCCCGAAAGTAAATTGGCAATAGCTGTAATGCGTTTTTTTATATAGGCAAACGAACATAAGACTCACCTGATGGTAAGCGATTACCGCCCCGCCCATGAGCAACCGCAACACCAGGGAAATTGCAGGTGCGTTGCCGGTCGTTTAAAAAGGAGTAGGCACTTTTCTTGAAGGTCCCTAAGTCGTATCGGTCCGGAGAAATCTCTGGTGGTAGTTGATTCTACAAGGAAGTTGTGCGAGAAAGAAAACTTCTTGTAAATCGCACGGTGGTGGTCCGCCAGAGTCATCCAGATGGTATGGATGATATAATGAGTTTTGTCGCGATCGGCGATGGTGAAATTACGCGGCTGGAATTAATCCGAACAATTCCTCAGAGCACTCCTCGTGATAGATGCGATAAAATACGCAACGAGATGCAACATCTCAAGTCAAGCCCATCGGAAAGATCTCGGACGCCGACGATTCGAAAAGCTCTGCGCTAGATGCGATCAAATGAAAGGAGCTGGTAATGGGGAGCCCCGGCCCAGAGATGGGAACAGTATTCCATGTGCGACCGAACCTGCGCCTTGTAAAGTTGCAGGCGTTGAACCGACATAAAATACTGTCCCGCTCTGATGAGCACGCCAAGCTTTTTAGAGGTCAATTTGGCCATCTCTTCCAAGTGACCACGAAACTGGACGTCACTCGATATGTCAACGCCGAGGATTCCAATACTGGCTGAGGCAATAAGGGGAGTACCTTGAAACTGAGAAGATACGACGAAGGGGTTTTTTTAGCGGTAAATGCGCAAACTTGTGTCTTCTGGGGATCAAACTGGACTCGATTTAGTTGCCCCCAGTCCTAGACTTCAACAAATTTCGACTTCAGACACAAGTTTGTCCCGATACTCTGCGACGTTTTCCCGTGAAATATTGGCAAGGCCGGTGTACAAAGCATCACCAGTGCTGCCGTCTGCGTAGCAATGAATGTTACCGGTTTGCAACATGTCATTGAGATGCAGAAGAAGCAGCGTCGGTGATAGCAGCCTTGTGAAACACCAGCGTTAATGGGCTTGTAATTGGAGCATGCACCGTCTACTACTACCCTGATGCTCCGATCAGCAAGAAAACTGGTGATCCAATTGCACAATTCCTCGGGAAGCCCATAGGAAACAAGCTTCGTAAGAAGCGCTTTGTGCCAAATCCGATCGAAGGCCTTCGCTATGTCTACACTACACACAATACTAACAGCCAACGCCTTCCCCTTGGACTACTATACTGCCTCCGCCCATTTATGAATTAGGTAACCCAGAAGATCACCAACCGAGCGACCGCGACGGAAACTGTACTGGCGGTCACTAATCAGCTAATGATCTTCAAGGTACCGCATGAGCTGGCTTTTAATAATGGATTCCATTATTTTCGAGAACAAGGAGGTGATGGCGATGGGCCTATAGTTGGACGGATCAGAGCGGTCACCTTTTTTAGGGATCGGGTGCATGAACGCTGTCTTCCATGATTTCGGGACTACGCCGATGGAGTAGAAGTACCGGAAAAGACGCGTTAAAACCGGTGACAACTCCGGAGCACACGTGTTTAACACAATACAAGGGACGCCATCCGGGCCATTCGACTTGTTGACGTCCAGGGAGAAGAGTGCCCTACGCACTAAACGTTGGGTAAACAGGACATCCTGCATGGAGCTCTCACTCCGCGGGATAGTCGGCGGTATGTTCCCCGCGTCACCGAGAGTCGAGTTGGACGCAAAGAGAGAGCCCAGTAGATTGGCTTTGTTCTTGGTAGCATGGGCCAGTGAGTCGTCCTCCCTGTGCAGAGATGGGAGAGATGGCTGACAGAAGTTCCCTTGGACAGCCTTGGCGAGAGACCAGAATGCACGTGTTCCCGAACTAGTTTCTCGCCAATTCTGCCTATGTGCTCTAAGATTGATTTGACAATGACACTTTTGAAGGACCTAGAGGCGGAATTATACTTATTTTTAAAAGCGCTGATATTTACATCCCAAGACGTCGATGCGCGAGCCCAGGCCTGGTAGCACTTTTGCTTATGACGTAATGCAATTTTGCAGGAGCGACCATCATGGCTGGGTTCTGCCTCCGATAGGTACCACAGATGATGGAATAAAAAGTTCCATTCCCTGTAGCACCACATCAGCGAAAGAATCAGCAACAACGCTGGGATCATCCGGCGAGAAGCAAACCTGCCTCCAAGGGATGCAAAAAAAAGATCGCGTGAGTGGTACGGTACTCCAGATCAGACAATGGCCAGAGGAGCCAAGCTTGGCATCGACGAAGACCTGATATCCGTCCTAAAGGTAATCACACGATCTTTCACGTCTGGGATCCGCGTAGGCGAGGTAACCAGTTGTGTCAGACCATATGCCAAAGCAGTCATAAAGAAATCTACCCGCATTATCGGTTAAACGAGAACCAAGCCATTGAGCGTGGTGGGCGTTAAAATCACCAAGCATCACGATCTCTGCGGATGTGACCTGTTGTAGCACCGAGTATGCAGCCATCCCGACGTGGTCGATGAATCGGTCTATGTCGGCGTTATCGCTATGGGATCTATAGAGGCAACCGTAGACGTGAGGACGGTCGTCGCTGTCTACGCACAGCCATAAGATGGACAGGTTCGTATCTTCAAGGCTACCGAGACATCCAAAACAGATGTCCTCTCTGACGTACACGCAAACTCCAGCCCCGGGCACAAAGGAGTGTTCTAAATTGTACTCCGGGTAGGAGAGATACGAAGTATTAGCCGGAGAGGACACCTGTGTCTCGGTTAGAAAGAGCAAGACCGACTTCGTCATTTCCGGACGGTAGTGGGCGGCGTTAAGGTTTGAATGAAGTCCCCTGATGTTGCAGAAATACACGGATAGCGTGGCAGGGGGTGCCTTTGACTCACTGCTCCGTTTGCCCCGAGCAGGTTTAGTTTCGAGCGGAATTTTGCCCCCTCGCCCTGCCCCCCAGAATATGAGGGGCAGCCTGAGCACTCATGCTCAGGAGTGGAGTGCTTGGTTGTGGATGCTCAGCGAGAGATTTTCCAGGGATGCTGGTACCCTCCTGAGGTAGTCTTGCATTGAATTCCGCTACCATGTTGTAAAATTAAAAAACCCAGTGGTAAAATTTAAAACTTTGTACAACCGACTTCAATATAATTAAAATGAAAACATCATCAATGTATACATAGTCATTTAAATACGCATTATTAAAGATAACTCAAGAACTACTGGTCAGATCTTGATTAAATTTATATGGGACCATACGAGAAGCACCAGCTTTCAAATAAAAAAAGAATCATCCATAATCGGAATATCTAATATCTCCTCTTTTTGAAGTCAGTAAAAAAGGAATGTGCCAACTGTGTTACTTATCTAGCGTATTGTTAAAGATGATTAATGGGATGTTGCGTTTGTGGTGGTGTTGGCGATGGAATAACCACCCATCACTTATTTCACAATTTATTTTCTAAGCCCTATTTTCTTGGCTAAACGTTGTTCGAAATACGCTATGCTTTTGACTCAGCCTATCCTTTTGGAGATTTTTACGGTGACGATTTCTATTACCGCCTTCCATTTTTTTTTTACTTTCCCTTCCAGTCAATCTCAGATGAAAGATTCACTACAAGAGAAAAAGTTCGTATATATATACGTCCCACTCCTTGGCACGGGCACTCATTTCTGAGAGGGTTTTTGGGCAAGGATCACTGCAAGATATTCTTTCTTATGTTAATTATTTTCTAACAGAGAAATCCACAAAGTATTTTTAATATATAAGTTATACTGTGTGATTTTTGTCAATTGGTGAAAACTTCAGCTTCATTTTTGTGATATGGATAAATACTGCCTACTTGTTTCACAATATTTCTTTTAAACTAGCGATCGACGCCGGCTGCGCATGGGTTATTTCTGGATCTCGACGACAGCGCCATCTACAGGGCCAAATATTTTAAACCATTCACACACAAAAAATTTCATCAAAATCGGTCGAGACGTTTTTGAGTTTAATCGAGACTAATTGGCACAGCTATTGGCTTTTATATAAAGTAATATACTACTTAATTATAAAAGCGACTGGGTTGACTTCACGGCATCCTCACAGGGTACTTTGAATATACTATACAATTCAATAAAGAATAAATAAACCAACTACAATACTTCAAAATAGTATATGAGTACAAATTTAACCATATTGTTCTAGATATCATACAGTATACACTATCTATATTATATATTGTATATCTATAGAGGATTACATCAAGGTATGCTCTGTCCAATTGATCAATATTAGATAAGCAACAAACAATTCAAGCCGACGGCGGCGGGTCCACGATTCACGAACACTAAATAGCAGCAGAATATTGCATTTGTGTGAAACAATGTACTGTAATCACTATTATTTTAGATTCTAATTAACAAAGATAACGGCGTTATGCCAGCTTTTTGTCGGTATTGTTTGTTAACCTCCGTTTTCTTTATGAAACAAAGACTCATCTCAGAGTTGTTCTTAATAATGATTGCTAATTTAATAAGCTTATCTTTTCCTTTCGTTAAATGAAACTAATTTTACGGATTTCATCGCGTTTGATTTTGGCTTTTTAATACCCGACGTTTCGCTGTAACGCACTCTAAACACCGGGAACGAAAAGTCAAAATTAATCGCAATAAAATCCTGTGTAGTTTTCCTTTTGTGTTTATGAAAATCTCGTTTCAATCAATTCTTTTACGTGATGACTTCACTTTAATAGAATTGATCAAAACGAGATTCATGGCAGTAATCCAGAGGAACGGTTTAAGTTAGTTAAAGTTACAAACTTTAAACATCCCACAGGCACAGGTCTCCTTTTATTTCTAGGGGGGTTTTAGGGCAAGGAAATGTCCGCCACGCTGCCCTAATGCCTACTGGCGAACTTCACATGTCTTCGAAATAGCTTTTTTTTCTTATTTCTCAGACATGCGGGTTTTCTCACAATGTTTTCCTTCCCCGCCGAGCACGTGGTAAATACGCACTTGAAATTGCAATTCAATCGAAATTTACAGCGTGCGCCTATTGTGGTTTTACAGTGACGCTTACCGTCAGCGCGGGTGGTAAGTGCGGCCCGTATGCGCGCGAATGACCCGCTCGAAACTATAACAAGAGCTTAGAGTCGCGCGGTTTGCTGCCTCGTACAGTCGTAATCGGCTTGTCGTGATGAGATTTCTCGCATCTGTTGAAACGCGCGGCCGAATTGCCGCCAGTGCAGACCATCAGCACGTGATGGTCAAACTATGTAACGATCCAAGAGACGCAACGCTCGTGGCCCGCGACGCTTACCAACCGCGCTGGCGAAAGCGTCACTGTAAAACCACACTAAGATTACCGCATAAGGGGGATATTTACCATAGTTGCCACACTCGGCGGGCGAATTGACAAACGCAGTTCTTTATTTTCTAATTGTCATTAGTTAGTCGTCACTGCCCATTTGATTGGTTCCCTCTGCCGCCTCTTACGACTCCCACGGGACGATATGGAGTAGCGGATATTCACGCACAGCCAGTACACAGTACCAGACGGTAGAAGTACGAAAATAATAACGTTAAAAACGAAATGTGGTTAGATAACATGCTATACCGTGTTTACACCAATTAGAAGAATTTGACGACTATTGGCGCAGTGACTTAGCAATGAGTGGCTGCGCTGGGGGTCGCGGGTTCGAATCCCGCACGGAACAAGTATTTGTACGGCCTACAAATAATTGTTCCGAGTCTGGACGTTTGTTCTTGTGCAATTTATGTTTGTAAACTGCCCCCACGATAGAGGAGAAAATCCTAGTGTAGGGGTAAAGCTTTTTAAAAAAAGAAAAAGAAAAAAAAGAACACCGTTGCACTATCCTCAATACTCATTTTGTCTTCTCCCAACAACATCGCGACATGCGCGAGTAGGGTAGTGTGTAGGCAGAGAGGGCAACATCGCGACATCGCGAGGAGCATAGTGTGACGGAGCCATTACATTTCGTCACTGTGTAATTAAAATAAAACGTATTTTTTTAAATGTCTTTCAAATTTTATAATATATCAGTTACGGACCAGAGTGGATACGCCGAAGGTCTATGGTGGACATACCATTACAAAGTGCAATTACGCAACATATTCAGGGCATTTGTGAGTCCTGCAATAAGTTAACACAGAAATTATACAACTTAAGAAACTATCAAGATGAAGTGCAAAAGAATCTAGAAAAAGAAATTAACAAATGGGCCTTTGACTGTATAGGTAAGTGTAATAAAGACCTAAAGTTCGAAGATTATGGCCGATATTCCAAAAAATGGAGAATCCGACATAGCCGTGGTAGGTTAGGGGCTAAGTGCGCTTTGTAAATTTCACAGTGCGCGAGCAACCCAGGTTCGATCCGATGAAATTGTTAATTGCAATTTTAAGTTCTGATTGACCACGTGAAGGAAACATTGTGAGGAGACTTACATGTCTGAGAAATAAGAAAACAAACATTTTGAAGACAAGTGAAGTTCACCAACAAGCATTGAAACAGCGCGGCGGACATTTTCTTGCCCTAAAACCCACTCCTGAAATGAATGGAGGACTGTGCTCAGCAGTGGGCCGGGTATAGGCTGTAATTTTAACTTCAATTCAAATTAAAATGTAAAGTATGGAATTTGATAGCAAACGTCAAATTTCGCGAAGACTTCAGAGCCGCAGTTAAGAGACTTTTTTAGTTACATTTAGAAAGACTCTTCTTAAACCATAGCCTAAACCCGAGACTGTCAAGTCAATCAACCATTTCTCTTAATACGGATTAGACACATATAGTTCTGTGAACAGTTTTCCTAAAGCATTTTTTTAGTGTAAATATAGACAATTTTAATATACAAAGCTTGAATTCAATCGTTTCTCATGATTAAAATTTCATAAAAGTTAACGTACGTTAACTTAGAGCCTATAAAGTACGTCCTACTATCGGATACAATCCTATCATTTCTGAGCGGATTATGGAGCTAGGATATTTTCTTAACCGTAAAGTGCGTGGAAAATCATCACATAAAATTTCAATTAAAATATTTCATCGATACCAGTGGGGATCGAACCCGGATTGCTTGTGTAATACGAAATCTCCAGCGGGAGCTAAGCCCCTGAGCAATCACGACATGTTGTATAAAATGTTAAATGTCTGAGCTTAAATTCTTTTATTTATAATATTTTGTTATATTACTATTATTTATTCTGTGGTTATATTTACAGGACTTATTGTATTTGCTAAGAAGTTCGCAATGTTGGACACAGAATTAATAAACAGTCAATGTGATACGTCGTGGCTTTATCATAGTTTAGAAAAGGCTTCTGAAGCTATAGGCAAGTGCGAGTCTGGAATGCGCTTGTGGAAGTTATTCAATACTCCTTCTTGGTATTCTTTGGTCAAAAATTGTGATAGTTTGGACAAGTAAGTGTCAATAAAAACCTTAAAAAATAAAATATCTTTAACAACCAAAAAAAATATTACGATCCCTTAACTGCTGGGTTGCCTTATTAACCCAAAACACAGATTCGTAGAGAATGTTATCGGTACTTAAAAAAATTGGTTGTTGGGTTCAGTGTTCGATATATAACAAAAATATATGACCGTTGCATAAAATAACTAGTTATGAAAAAATAATCTTAATTTGTAAATCCCGTTTGCAGTCTCATTGGCAAACATATTTTGGAAGTGGAGCAAAGTATTTCACTAAGATGCGAAAATGTTAAAATAACAGGTATAAAACGATTTACTTCAATATTATACATTAAAAATTGTTAGTACCTATTAAACATTTAAATTTATGCACGATGCAGATGCAAATCCATTAGTTGGCGCGATGTTGTTGGGAGAAGATAAAATGAGTATTGAGGATATTGCAACGGTGCTCATGGATATGCTTCTAATTGGTGTAAACACGGTATAGCATGTTATCTAATTACATTTCATTGTAACGTTATTATTTTCTTACTTCTACCGTCTGGTACCGTGTACCGGCTGTGTATGATATCCACTACTCCATGTCGTACCGTGGGTATCGTAAGTGGCGACAGAGGGAACCAATCAAATGGCGGCGACGTCTAAGTGACAATTAGAAAACAAAGAACTGCGTTTGTAAATTCGCCTACCGAGTGTTGCAACTATTGTAAATATCCTCCTTATGCGGTAATCTTAGGGGAGGCCTATGTTCGGCTGTGAACTTTGATAGAATAAATTTTATCACCTCACGGATCCGTATAGAATTCAAAGAATATATAATTACCTTGTTTCTGTAAGATACTGAATAGAAATAATATAGGTTACAATAAATTGCAAGTCCCTCTCAAATTAACCTAAGTTACATTTTCACGTTTTTTTTTAAATTTAGTTTAACATTTTAGTTCTAACCTCTGGTTAGGGAGTAGTATTAGTGGTAGTAGAGTTCCTTGGTACTTATGAAGAAACAAGTACAGTTTCGGACGAATGTCGCTTGAATTTAAAGCCAATAGACTAACGGAAATCTAGAACTAAAAGTATCAGACAGTCCAGTTTCACAAACAAATTGGAAATGCTGTCTATTTCATAAAATATTTTAACTTCCCACTATGAAAATCGACAATTTTTAAAACCTATTACTTAAGCCCGGTTTTCGAAAATCGAGTTCACATCAGACCTCGACGTTTTGAGGTCCTTGGAAGCTATTCTGTCTATTTTTGCGATGATGTCCGTATGTCTGTATGTGTGTGTGTGTGTGTGTGTATGTGTGCGTGTGTATATATACTGCGTGTGTGTATGTGTGCGTGTGGGTGTGTGTGTGCGTGCGCGCACTCGCGCGTGAGTATGTAAACATCTCATAACTTGTACTGGTGTGTCTGATCGAAAAGCGATTTTCGCCATCTCAAAGAGCCTCGCTGAACTTAGATTTTCTGTGAATTTGGACCGAATCGTCGTGGTTGATTCTCAGAAAACCTCAAAAATTCGAATATTATTAATTTTCAAAAAGCAGATTTCTTGAAATCACTTAGAGATCCTTGCTTTGATCAATTTTATAATCTCATTACCTCTTTTATTCAAAACAACGTCGATTGCCGTGAACCGCATCAACATCAGTTGATTAGTTCGAGAAATATCGTTGACGAAAAAATCTCGAAAAAGTGTTTTTTCAAAATAAATTGAAAACTTTCCGTGAAATCAATTTTTTTGTAATGGGTTTGTTTGTTAAGCTGAAAAAAAATGCGTTGATTGCCGTAAATCACATCAAAATCGGTTGATTGGTTCGTGAAATATTCAATTTTGGAAAAAAAATAAAGAAAGGTGGTTTTTCAAAATTATGACGTTTTTGAGCTCGAAGAGATAAGAAAAGCTAGTAAGTGTAATTTGGAGCGCTTTGATATTGAAATTAGCGGGAAGTTCCGGGGATGGCTTGCAGGGTCAAGCAATTTTTTTACTTCCCAATAACCTAACATTTTTATTACTTCTATAGATTACTTCAACCATGTCGTTTCTGCTGTATTTCATTGCGAAACACCAAAGAGTTCAGAGGTTGCTTTATCAAGAAATAGAAAATGTAACCCTCGAATCAAATACGGATAACGTTACTAACCTGAGGGAAACCACACCTTATCTTCAAGCATGTATAAAAGAGACATTAAGGTAAACGATATTATTAACTATTTAATTTTTGACTAAAATGAAAATACATTTTTTAATTATTTTCGTTTCAGATTAGCACCACCAATTCCTTTACTAACGAGAGTTCTCCCAAAGAATATAGTTTTAGATAAATATAAGTAAGTACATAAT
>DWHP01005082.1:0-12146 GCA_018247895.1 Parnassius honrathi
TGCCCACGGTAGCTAACTGTGAAGGATGGTGGTGAGATTCACCGTTTAAATATCGGTTTGTATGGGTCTTTTTTCTACCCACAGTGTGACTTATGGTGTTGTTAAGATTTTGCATGACTAACACATCTAGGAAAGCTAAGGAAATATTTGCCTCTAACTCCATAGTAAATTGATTAAAAATAATTCAAATTAAACGCGATAAAATCCGTAAAATTAGTTTTAATCAATGTGTAGTGTTCGCATAAATATAAGACATCATTAACAAAAACCTATTCTATTCACTATTTTCTTGAAGACACCCACATTGTAATCGGATGGAAAGACAGATGCTCTACGCATGACGAACAACGTACCAAATCGTTTGATTCGAATGTGTTGTAAGTCAACAACGAAAGAGTGGAGATTGGCCGACCGTCTTACTGTCCGATGGTAGAGGGGAGAGGGAGGAATTAAATTACGCAATTCCTGCGCACACTCTCCGAAATGCATCCCGTAGAAGACTGAAAGATTGGCTACTTTGCGCCCGTGTTCGAGGCTGGTAAGATTGGTTTTAACTAAATTCGGGTCAATAAGCCTCTTAGCACGCCTTTCTATTGAGTCCGAAGTTGCTAGGAGGCAATTTGCAGCAGCAGCCTATATATGGCAGCAATACTCCATGCACGACCGGACTTGCGCTTTATATACAGTAAGCGGCTGTCCCGGCGTGAAGTATCGCCACACCTTTGCAAGGAATCCTAGCTTCCTTGCAGCTACTTTGGCCTTGGACTCAATAAACCGCCCGAAGTTCAGATTTGAGGATATCTCAACCCCCAGAAACTGGAGGCGGTCGGTTTATTCCAGTGATATATTTCGGAAAGGAGGAGCCAAGGTGAGCTGGCTCCTTTTGCAGTGAAGAGACACGCTTGTTTTGGAAGCGTTGAATTTCACAGGATTAGCATCGCCCGATTTGGAGACTGCCTGTTGTGTGAGATTCCCACAACTTCCCTTTCGGACTGGATTTGATTCCGACTGGCCCTTGGTGATTCCTTTATTCGTTTTATAGTGATATTGTTTTTAAATGTTAAGTTTTTTTTAGAACGTTATCCACACACTAGGATTTTCCCCTGTGTCGTGGAGGCAGTTTACATTCATAAATTGCACGAGGACAAACATCCAGACCCGAAACAATTATTTGTAGTCCATACAAATACTTGTTCCGTGTGGGATTCGAACCCGCGATCCTCAGCGTCGCCACTCAGTGAGTGCTATGCCACTGCGCCAGGGATTAGATTTAACAAACATGTAAAATCAAATCGGACTTATAGGAAGTGGTATTCAGAATAGGTTTAAAAAAAATCGATTTTGAAAATAATAGAATTTACATCAAATCATTCACATGCCAAATCCGTACAAAGATAGTCATAGTCATCTATGTATCTGTATATATTATACACGGCAGTGCAACCGTAAGATGTAAGTATAAATAAATGGCTTGGCATTGAGAGCATACTTCCAGTGCGCTGCCCTCGGCGTTCAAAGGGAGGCACTCAGTCATTTCGTTTTTTGTTTTCAAAATTAAACAATTACAGCTTCTTTAAATCTAGTCTGAGGTTTTAATCCCAGTGTGATTTAACGTTTGTTTACTAAACGAACTATATTTTATCGTATCTAACTGTCATTTTTGGGATATTAGAGATTAATATCGGTTCAAGAACTAACGATTTCTTAAATTTACGCGAACACTACACATTGAATGAAACCATTTATACGGATTTTAGCGCGTTAAATTAACTTATTTTTAACATATTTTTAATTTCTGACGTTTCGTGTGCTTTACAGCACCCATGGTGACGGGGATACTAAGATGTGCGATGTGAGATGCCCGGCCACCTACAGTTTTCGAATATTAATACGTCGAGAATAGAAAATCAGTGAAAAATAAGTTCATTAAACGCGATAAAATTCGTATAAGTGGTTTTATTCCGGGTTCAAGAACTGTATGCAATACACAATACAAACGTTATGTAGTTATCACAATAGTGGTTAGTGGTGGTCAGAGGTAATTAATAATTATTTTAATAGTTCTACGTGGTAGAACTACGCTGTAACTTATTATGGTTGTAGCACAAATGGATTGGTTTGACCAGAGAAGGACCACGATCTCATAGAATAGCAACGTGAAGTAGTAGCCGTGATTCGTGTGGTGAGTGTAGAGAACCGGAGACCCTATTCACTGGTAACGAAACATTCCATCTTAGTCCTCAAAAGTCACATCTCTTCATTTTTTTCTGCTATTAGAAGATAGATGTATAGTTGTTTTTGACCATAGCATTCCCTAACCATTTTGTGAACTTTGTGTTCGTCTTTGTGTCCAAATAATTATTTTGGCAGTTTAACTAGAAATATAATGAACGGAATAAATCAAGCTAAGATAATATTACTAGGAAAACTTGTGAATAGTAACCGCTCATCATAAATATTTAGCATTTGTTTACTCCATTTTCTATTATGGTGTAGTATGACGTACTACACGTGACGTTATAACTTGTACAGTCGACGCGACAGTCCCTTCGTCATCTGCGTTGAGATAACTGAACACACCTATAAAATAAATTTGATGTGATTCCAGTGACAGAATATTGCATTTATACGCATGTTTAATAAATTCTTAGGCATTTATTTAGGAAAAATACCTAAATATAATATCATTTTTATTAACTGAAGTGAATGACGTCTACATACTACGCACTCGAATCAAACGGTATTTGTTCCGCCGTACTTAATACGTAGAACAATGCGTGTGTAGAATAATTTGCCAGCATCTGTCTTTCCATCGGATTACAATGTCAGTCTTCAAGGCAAAAGTGATTTAGATTTTATTAAGCTAAGTGAGTTTACTTTTCCATATACATTACCACTTAGCTACAAGTGGGATAGTTGTCCAACATTGGCGTGTAATAGTAAAAAAAATATTCGGATTTTTTTTATAACAAAACGCATTTATTTGTAATTTGTTCTCTTTGATGGAGACGTTTTGCACTTTGCACAAAGAAAGACGTTCATACCTAAAACAATTATTTGTTAGAGAAAAAAATTGCTGTTCCGTGTGAGGATTCTAACCCACGGCTAGAAGTAACGTAGTTAACTGTTTAGTTTTGATTTTTTAACAATACTTAGACATCTAAATTTAGTAAAATTTTGTTTTTTCTTCTGTGGCCAATCACGTTTCTCCGTAAAAATATATTGAGGTTTTTTCTTTTGAATTGTCTAAAATGAATGTCTAGCCATAAGAGAATCCATATAGTCCTGCCATCTGCTTGGGTTTTATAATTAAAAAAATTAAATTCAAACCCAAGTATACCACTGCAAGACTTCAAGATACCGTAAGCTCTTTCTGCGTGAATGTGACCAAAAATTAATATTCAAAAACTGAAGGTGGCCGGGCTAAGTATGACATTGGGACGTCAAACATCTCAGCCCCCCCCCCTCTCCCGTGACCATGAGTGCTGTAGAGCAACCGAAACGGCGGGCGTTAAAAATAAGTTAAATAGTTAATTAAACGCGAAAAAATCCGTAAATAGAGTTTTTTTGCAATATGTAGTTTTCGTGTAAATTTAAGAAATCATAATAACCTTCCAATTGTTGAATATTTCCAAAACTATCAAAAAATTACAGTAGTGATTGAAAACGACCATCATGAACATTGATAGTATGTTTAAATGCAATACCGGAGATACATCAACGGACGCTGATTTTTATTGTTCTGCCCGAATATTGATTCCGTCGTTAATTCGAACCGGGGACTCTTAACTCAAAACTCTTGTTGTTGAGCAGCAAATAAAGTATTTTATAATATTGCGTTGAGTTATTTATCTATTATTTAACTATTACGTTTTAAGGACTCTCACCACGACTGGAACGAAACCGATATCCTATCCCACGGTGTCAGCGGCCTCAGTCTTCACAGAACTGAAAGCCTCAGCCAACGTTCTGTAGCTGGGCTTAAGCGAACAAGCAGCAAGGGAAGCGCTTACAGTAATCGCAGCACGAGGAAAGAAATAACTAAACCACCCACTCAACCGGAGAAACCTACATCAATTCCCGATGCCGGATTCGGAACGCTGGAAATTAAACTAGCGTATGATAATGGCACGTCGTCCCTCGCAGTGACCGTTTTAAGAGCTAGAGGTCTAATTGGAATGGACATGACTGGATTATCCGATCCATTTTGTAGATTAGAAGTTTTGCCTAGAGGTATTTCAAGTTTTCCTTATACAAGTTCATTTTATATAGTACGAAATGTAATTTAATGATATTTTTATTACATTACCATTTACTTATATTTTATTAACGTATTATGGCTGCAGCCTGAAGTGGGACGACCAGTGTAGCAAAGAGACTTTTTAGGAGATCTTCGTCGCCAGTATAACAAGGCACTTCATTTTATTCTTCGGGAGTTACAACGCACTCTGTCTTTGATTCCTAATCAATTACAATACAAATAATGCACGCCTTCTATTAAAATATTTAATAGTAAGTTGAATATTATAACGTAATATTGTAAAATGGAGTTAATCAAAATTTCTTCAAAAGTTAACTTCACATGTTCGTGATGCACCCTGCTATATACGACGACCTGTACGTAGCTCGAGCGGTTGACAAAGGCGGCATTTATATTAAAAAATGTCGTAAACTACTAACCATTGCAAAAATATATGCTCAGGATTAAAGAAACGCTTCATTGGACGCATTCTTTAAAGGCTTTCAAAGAAAAATTAGATAGGATATAGATTTTTTCTAAACTTGTTACTTAAAAGTTTAAATTAAATGTTGTCAATACGATTGTGTTGTTTTTTATTGTTCACTATATTCTAATGTACTATCTTTTAGAAGGAACATATTCGAACAGGCTACGCACAAAGACTGTCCACAAGACCAAAAACCCAGAATTTAACGAAACACTTCACTTCTTTGGCATCACTGAATCCGATCTGGCTGTGAAATCTTTAGAAATCGTCCTGTTTGATGACGATAGGTAATAACTTTATATTTAGTACTTTATTTTATACATAAGATCTTAAGCCACAGTTTTGACATCTCTATCTATCACAGGTACGGATGTGATGAAATGGGATCCGCTACAGTTTCTTTTAGAGATTGCGCCAAGTCACCGATTCAACTCAGGCTGGCGTTATCTGGAGCCGCCAGTACTGAACCTGCAGGACCTAGGGTACTCTTGGCTCTATGCTATAGTACGAAAAAGCGAGCACTCGTTGTGACCATTTGCAGGGCTGCCGAACTTCCACCACGGGACAGTAATGGATATTCAGATCCTTTCGTTAAGTTGTGAGTAGATTTCTATCCCTTTAATAATAAGTACTGAACCGAAATTACGAAGTTAATATGTTATCATTCCCTTTCTCAATAGCAAAAGAAAAAGGATTGATATATTATAGCTATGCTTTTGCATTTAACACGTATAGAATTATGATTCATTTGTTATTGACTAAAGATATTGCTCAATTACGAGCACCTTGATCCAATTCCTTTCCCTATCCATTTTCCTTTAACATATAAAACATTTGATTGATTTGATATTCACTAAAGAGATTTCACAATTACAGGCACCTTGATCCAGATCCTTATCATAAAAAGCACAAGACGTCAATAAAATGGCGTAACTTAAATCCGGTTTGGAATGAAGAGTATTTATTTGAGACTCGTCCCACTGAGCTTTCCCGCCAAAATTTAACACTGACATTTTGGGATAAAGACTACGGAAAACCTAACGACTTCCTTGGCAGTCTTGTGCTGGGTGCGAGCAGCAAAGGAAGAAGGTTAAAACATTGGATGGATTGCATTAAATTTCCGGATCATAGACACGAGCAGTGGCATTCTTTAACCGATACACAGCATTTATAAATACACCTGTGATAAACACACCGCCACCTACCGGTCCAATTATTAATCTAACTCATCCAAGGACTCCCTCAAACACGCACAAAAATTCATCAAAATCAGTCCACCGGCTTAGAATGAGTTCAGCGAGAACACATGCACAGAAGAATTATATATATAAAGATATTCAAATTTAATATTCATTTCATAGTCTATTTCATTGTTATAAAATTGTTGTGTTATAATGTTATATGTAAATTATAATGTTGTATGTAAAAGAGATATATTTAATCAAAAAATAATGAAATTAGTAGTGTATTTTTCTAAAAATTTCTTGAAACCAAAGGGGAGAGCCCCTTCTAGGATTGAATAGAGTTTCAAATTGTCTACAGTTGCTTCTGTGCAGAGAGGTTAGACTAAAGATTACTGTAAACCTAAAATTAAAGTCACCAAATGCTGTTCACACTATTTAGTATGAAAACAATTAAAGTAGATAGGCAAATGTGTTTCGTATGGTGAGTGTAGGGAATGGGAGACCCGTTTAACTGGAACGAGGCATTTAGATTTGTAATCGAGGATGGATGTAGATGTCTATGGGCCGAAGCAACCACTTACCATCAGGTGGACTGTGTGCTCGTTTGTCGCCCTATCCTATAAAAAAAAATACCTGTACCATAGGCACGTACTAATTAAAATATTTACCATTGCATTGTATTTTTGTACATTAAATATTTTGAATGTGCCAAAACGTTATTATGAATATTTAACATAATATTATGTCTAAAATTATAATCTTGTTGTATTACTTGTTGGAGACGTGTGGTGGTGAAGTTAAAGAACGGCATCGGGGATGTAATCATTAAGTATTTACCATGTTTTCGCACGTAATAAACAAATATTGTACCTTATGTATTTTTTTTAATCCCCAAATCGTCCTCAAATTCACATTTAAGGGCCTATGCTACCTTAAATGGCTTAGCAAGATCCTCCGTTATGCCGAAAATATTGTAGCATTAATTTTGAAATAAATATACGGTAAAGTTGAGGATTAATGTTAAGTACAATGTT
Source organism: Parnassius honrathi (assembly GCA_018247895.1). Lineage (NCBI taxonomy): Eukaryota > Metazoa > Arthropoda > Insecta > Lepidoptera > Papilionidae > Parnassius > Parnassius honrathi. The sequence goes on from DWHP01005082.1 coordinate 6,946, forward strand.
AGAGAGCCGTGGTAACTCAGATGGTTAGCGCTCGTATCATATCGTATAAATTTCTCAGTACGCGAGCAAACCGGGTTCGATCCCCAAAGGCACCAATGAAATTGTTAATTGCAATTTTTAAGTGCTAACTTACCACATGCTCAGCGATGAATGAAAATATCGTGAGGAAACCTGCATATCTGAGAAATGAGAAAAAATTTTTTTCGAAGATATGTGAAATTCGCCAACACGCATTGGGGCAGCGCGGCGAAAAATTCCTTGGCCTAAACCCTGTAAACTAGCCTATGATAAAATTCTGTGCCCAGGAGTGGGACGTATATATATACCTACACACTATATGGGCTGTAACTAACTATGTTAGACGAAAACACGATTCCGTAAAATTTTCTCGATTGAAAAAAATCCAAAGTTACCTCCAAACTGAACAATAAACCGCTGATATTCATAAAATACTTAAATTAGATCATGAAACTTTGCATACTAACTGAACTAACTATAAAGCTGGGCTTATGGTATTTTTCTTAAATTACCATTGTTTCCACTGTAAAAAGAAATTACCTAAACTATCGGCGTCCTGAACCTTGTTCCCTGTCGCCCGATCAGTTTCGCTACGGATATCTAACGGGAAAGCTGAGTCGCTTACGATCAGAATACACATAACGCAACCGGACGACGTAAAATTAAAATGGGAAATAACCGTAATAAAAATAAGAAGCGACTGGATTAGCGTAAAGAAACAGGCATAATTATGATAAACCTAATGAAATAAGTATCTAACGACCTATCTACTTACAGTATTAGTGATTACGAACACGTCGGTACATATAATATAACGCGCGGGTAAGAGGAGACGAAATTAGAATTTGAGCTGAGGTAGTATAGGCCCTTAATACAATAAATGATAAATTCTCTTTACACAAAATTTTTATCTACCTCTTAATAATTCGACTTTTGAAAACAAAGGTTTATTCAGCAAAAATACGCCAAATGATCCATTATTTTCTCAGATTTTCCGTCACTCACCGTCACTGAGCTTGACGGGTTTGTGAACGCAGAGGCGATACCCCTGTAATTATGCTTTTCGTAATCAATATCCTGCTGGCGTAAATGGTGTAGCATACAGCGTTGTTATATGATTTTTATTTGATACGATTTGAATTATTTTGTATTTTGTGTATATTGTATATTCCTCGCGTGTTTTTTATGTACGTTAATCGATTTCTCAGAAACAGCTAAATCAAGCTTCAGAGGTGCCTACTATTAAAGAAAGATACAGACGCCAGATTGATGGTATAATGATGGACTAAGTGGTGGGACTCTACCAGGAATCCGTCTAGTTGAATGTCATCCTCTGATCCGGGCTAAAGGGTGGAGGGAGCCAGTGTAATTACAGGGAAGCGTGCTGACTTCGAACTCATACAAACAGAGAAACAATAAGTTTTATTAGTATTGCTATTATTGTAAGACATCCTTATTGTAAGGATGATAAGGTCAATTATTGTAAGAATGCCTTACAATAATTGTAATTTACATTTTAGTCTTCAGAGGTAACAACGCAACTGCGGCATTTGTTTGTTTGAAGGTGGCTGCTGACGTCCATGAGCCGCACTAGCAACTCACCATCTGATAGACATAAGTTCATTTATTAATTCAGTTCTTTTAAAATCTATCCAACTATGTTTAACTTAAATCCTATAGACTGGCGATTGGCTGATGGGGTAACATAGGAATCAGCACGAATTTTGAGTGCTTGACCATTAAATATTTGCGTACTTCGAACTCGTATTTTGTGCCCCAATCATTAGGGATTCGCGCGTATGAAAAAAAAGTGATCGGGCGATTCCACTACCGACCTGCTTTAATATAGGTGTTTCATGTATAAGCACGCATGAACGCTTCAATCGGCCTGTAAAATCTATGAGGGGGCACAAAATTTCGATTAAAACGCGATCGGCCGATGACGAACAAACTGCTACAACCCTTTTAAACCCACAAGCTCTCAATTTCGGACCAAAATAGATGAAATCGTCATCATTTTAAAAATAGTAACTTTGCGTCCACAAGCTTCTGAAGATGTGATCTGAAATCTTTGTAATACTGAAACCTATTAATAATGGCAGTAATTTGTTTTTTCGGCGTACCTATGGACGCACTTTAAGAAGAGAAATATAATCTCACACTTCTATGGAATCTTTATTGTACTAATCTAAGCGGCCAGTAACAAATTCATCGTACACTGCGCACTGAAATTAATCTCACGACGAAACGAAAGTTCCGTGGTTGATCAATTATATACCAGCCGATCAAAACCGGATGATCATAACCAGCCAATGACATTTTATACACGGTGGAGCCATGTTGCCGCAAATAATAGGCCGACTCGACCGCAGGAGAGCCACGCATACAGAGTGTACCAGTGTAAATTGCAACCAAACGCCTGCTTAAAAAATTCAATTAACTTAAATATTAATCAAACAGAGAACAAATCGCCCGATTTGTTCTTTGACTTAATTAGGGTCGTAAACTGCACATGTGAACATCAGTGCTCACTATCCGCACTGCAAACTATGATACCTTTACAAGGCTATGTGCTTGTTCACCAGATAGCCTACTCAGCATAACCAGTAAAAGCACCTCTTTCGAAAAAAGCATGTCACTAAGAAGGTCGTAATATAGAAAGTAGCAGATAGATTTAGAGCACGGATTCGACGCCATCTCCATCGGTAGCGTAGACTCGCGTGGTGTGGTGAATAATATGTTGACTTCTTCCTCCTTTATTCCTCCTGATGCCAAGAGGTCTTTTATAGCATTTAAATAGGGTGTCTATTCTCAATTAAGAATCAAAATGCAGATGCGTCGTCACCCCTGCAGATTGAGATAGGATGTCTCGTTTCCAGTGATAAGGAGAAGTGAGTATCGTAGAAGACGACAGAGAGAAACGAAACGTGAGATAGGCAACATTATCTTCGTGTTAACAACCCGAAATAATTTAAAAAAATACGGTTGCCGGACCAGTTGCTAAGAGGGGGAACTATGGCAAATATTCTCCTTACGTTCAGCGGTAAGCTTTTGAGTAGCTGTATTTAATGAGTGAATAATGGATAATATCTTGAGGGAGCAGAGAAAAAAACGGGTAATACGTTCGTAATCGATTTTTTGGCAGTTCTGTTATAGCGATAAAAGATAAAGCAGACCGCGGTCGTACTACTGTTACATCACTATACTACTTTACGTAGTGGAGCCACGCCACGCTGCAGCTATAATAGTTGTAGCACGATTGGGTCGCCTCGACCGGGGCAGGACCACGCTCTCACAGAATACCAGCGTAAAATAGCAGCGTAAGGCTGCTGTGTTTTGTAAGTCCTCAGGGGTGATACTGCATTCGCATTTTGATTCTTAGTCGAGTATAAATTTAGATGTCTATGGGCCACACAGTATCCACTCACTATCAGGTAGACTGTGTCCCCGTTTGGCACCCTTATTCTATAATACAAAAAACTACCGTAGCGGTGCAGTGTGTACGTTCCGTGACACAAACCCGGTGTCGATTAAACAAACACAGTTATATTTTCTTGTGAAACCCATTATCATCATCATTACAGCCCTTACTAATTCTAATTAATACGACTAAGAATAATTTGCCGGAAATAGATATACCGGCTGAATTGAAGTAGAGTTCATAGTGAACTTTTCACGATATATTTTAAAATATACAACGATACTACGAAATTCCATATTATTCGATTACGTTTGTGTTATAAGATGTTAAATGAAGCTTCCATAAATTTTCATTGATATAAATGAGTATTACAAACTGGATTATTAAAATTTTTTGTTTCGCTAATGGCACCTCAATAGAGGTGTCTGTGGAATGGAAAAACGGCAACCTGGTATATAGTCAATAATATAATATAATATATCAATGACGGCAACCACCTTGTAAAAGAAAGAAGGTGATAATAATATAGCTGTCTTATTTTGTACTGTTAAACGTCATATTATGTACAAAGACTTCAGCTATAAGAATTTTGTTAATATTTTGGGACTCTCTCTATGCTAGTAATTACTTAGAAGAATATACGCTATCCTAAGTCTATGACATATATAGTAAGCATTATTTGCCAAAACTTAAACGTCGTGTCTTGAGTTGATAGAACGCCCTTTCATACATTTACTTTTACTAGGGTTGTCCCGCATTTTAAACGTAATGACTATATAATCTTTGATCAATGAGTAATTAAATTCTCACTGTCTCTCCAGGTTGTCACTCCATCCATTGGGGGGGACGCATTATGCTTCGCCTGCCGGTACCAGGCTGCCACTCGAAAACCTTTTTTCCCCGTTGGTGGTCGGTTCTTCGAGCTATTCCACCATATATATATGCATAGGAATATATATACTATACCACTTCACCTTACTAATCTTAGCTCGCTAAGCGACCTGGAGCTTCTTCCTACGGCTAGCATTGAAGGACAAGGTCTAAGATCCATAAGACATCACTGGCAACACGCACTGGTTGTACAATCTTGTTTTGCCCATCTCCCGAACGCTGCCTAACCGAGTTGAATTCTTCGATTGATCTCTCGGTCGAAATTGGAGTTACCTTGTCGGACTATTTGTCCAAGGTAAACATACTCGTTAACAACTTCCAGCTTAGTGCTTTCAACAACTACCGGCATAGGTGTGACATGGACGTTACACATGCCTTTGGTTTTATCCATGCTCTTCTTAAGACCTATACGTTGGGGGACATTATTAAGGTCATGGAGTATAGTGTTTAGGTCCTCCAGCGATTCTGCCGTAAAACACATTAGGTCACCCAGTCTTACACCTCTCTGCAGTTGGATAAATTTCTTCTTACTCAGGTTCTGTACTCGGATATCCATCGTAGCCATACTGTATAAATACTTCAGTACTTTGATATACCGATAGTCAACTTGGCACTGCTGAAGAGACTGCAGCACCGCCCAAATTTCGTCGAAATCAACGGCTTTCTCATAGTCCGCACATGCAAGACAAATTGGCAGATCATACTCTTCGGTCTTTTGTACAATTTGCCAAAGGGTATATAAGTTGTCTATAGTACTAAAGCCGGCAACCGTCGGAAATCGGCTTGTTCGGAAAGCTGGAAGTCGTCGAGTCTGCGTGCGAGACGATTCGTAATGACTCTCGAAAATAGCACGTAGACGCGGCTCAGAAGG
>DWHP01005083.1:0-12146 GCA_018247895.1 Parnassius honrathi
ACGTTAGTTACATCAATAGATTCTACCCCGGCGAAGCCAGTCCAGGTCGCTAGGCCAAAGTAAATATAGTTCTGTCGCCACATAATAGCAAGAATTACTTTTACATGTAATTAGCTTGTTCAATAATAATACAACTTCATGCAAGGTGGCAGCTAAGCAGCCCATGAAATTAAATGAAGAAAAACAGGACGCAAAATTCTTGTAAAGAACGGTACTAAGTATTATATTAATGTAGCTGAAAAAAAACTTTTAAATGTGCACTTGTGTCACAACATGTTGCCAGTAACATACTTAATAAAGAAAATAGTTTTTAAATTTTCACCAAATGTAGGGAGCAAAAATACTGCAATATTTAACATGATAAAGCCCCACTGCAACTGTATTTTGACTGCGGAACTAATAGGTTAGCTTGATTGGGAAAGACTATACTTGTACAAAATACCAGAACACTGCTGCTGTGTTTGTATGTTTCGAGAAACGAAAACCCCTCTAACCGGTAACGAGCCATGATCGACAGTATTAGAAGCGACAGTAGCCTAAAAGTAGGAAAGACTACATACTCAAAGAGTCGCGAGTTTGAATCCGCCATTCGATTTCTGTAGTGAACCACTCTCAACATAAGCATTTTTAAGCTTACTTAGAGTGGTCAACTGGAACATTAATAAAGTTAATAGTTACTAGTAACCTTTAAAAGAGGAAGAGGCATTTCATCTTAGTTGTCGAGAATGATAACGTATCTACGTTTTGCTTTTTAATCGAGCTCACAGTATCCACTCACCATTTACCTTTGTCCACCAATAGAGTTGAAAAACGCAAGAAAAAAGAGTAAGGGCTATTTTCTCAAGTAAACGTCTATGATGTTTTAGAACTCGCACGAAAGTATTTATTTCATAACAATGTAGTCATGATATATTTTTGATCCAAAAAATAATACATCAAAAAATTGTAGATAAAATACAGTATTTTAAATACATAGATTATAATGGCACGGTGAAACACCTATACACACCTAGTCCGTCTTATTAGAAAAAATAAAGAAACTAAAGTATAGAATTTGACAGCAAATATCACCCCACCATCAGTGCCATTGCGGTCTAGGGACTTCATTCATGACAAAGAGAGTTTTACGAATAAAACCCTATGGGCCTGGGCATGAATCCTGAACAGCTTTAGCTTACGTCTATAATACTACTAATTTGTCATACACGTAACGATATGCGATACGTAACGACATTATAAAATAACGGCACGTAAATTAAACGAAAGGTGACGACTTTCAAAGATTGTAAAGAATGATTCTATATTACCATTAATATAAAACCGTTGTCACGATATTTTGTCGCTTTCTCGTTTTCCTACTGATAGCGACAGTGATTGAACCTCATCGTGCATGTAATCTTTAACGTTAGTTTTTATATAATTTGATGTATTCCGTGAGATAAATTTGTACGAGCAATTTACAAATAAAAAGTCAAAAAATAACAACAATCTGATATACTAATCGTACATAAAAATTATGATGATGTGCAGCAAGATTTTTAGGGTCACTGTAAAGTATTATTCATTATTTAATAGTACATAGTTTAGGTAAATACTCTGTACTTACTTAAACTATCTACAATACATGACGTCTCTAAGGCAGGCATTTATAAGTCAGGCTGAATTTTTTACTGCCTTGAATATAGATAACGTACTCTCTCTCTCTCTCTATCTCTTGTCCGTCCTTTGTAAAAGAAAAGTGAAATAAGGTGGAGAATGAGAGTATTCACCATCATCATCGCAGCCAATCAAAAGTCCACTGATGAATATAGTTGTCATGCAAAGATTGCCTCATAAAAATATTTACCACAGTTCAACGGTGGCAGGCGGGTTGACGGCCGCAATTTTTAAATTCTAGATTTAGATTCTAGATGTTTTTAGGAAGACGTTGCTGTACCTTTTCTAGTAAAGTTTCCTTTTGTAGCCTCTTAGGACACCCATGGGATTATATGGGGTAGTGGATATTCTAACACCTCTACTACACAGTTTAATTGCACACCGGACTACTCTAATGCGTATTGGTGAGATTTTCATGTCCTTAAAATATTTTTTATACTCCTCAGTCCACAGGTTTCCTCGCGACATTTTTCTTCACCACCGAAGTTGTGGTAAATCATAACTTCAAATTTCAATTAACAATATTCATTGGTGCCGGCTAGGATCGAACCCTGGTTGCTCGTGTGCCGTGAATTTTACGGAGAGCGATTAGCCACTGACCTATCACGGCGTGTGTAATATACATAACAATTATTATTTTGTAAGTTGTGTTAAACTTTGTTCCACATAAGCCATGCTACACGTAACATAATATATTACTTGCATATTATATGCGTATAGATATTTATTCTAATAATGTCTTCCAAAGCAAATTTTGGTCACGGCGGCTTATCTCAACGAAAACCAACTATAAACAGGCTTTCCGAGACACGGCTTTACTTTACACGGGGGCAAAAAACCCGTCAATTTTCTGACACTGGGCAACTTATGCTATTTCTGGGCAGAAAAACGTAATAACTGTCTCTTTTGCCCGACCCAGGATTTGAACTCGGGACTTCATGATCAGTCAGGCAGAGTTACTAAGCCCATCTGACACTGGGCAACTTATGCTATTTCTGGGCAGAAAAACTTAATAACTGTCTCTTTTGCCCGACACAGGATTTGAACTCGGGACTTCATGATCAGTCAGGCAGAGTTACTAAGCCCACGATTCTGTCATGTATTATAGATAGTTTAAGTAAGCACAAAGTGTTTAATTGATCTATGTACTATTAAACTATGAATAATACTTTACAGAGACCCTAACAATCTTGATGCACACCATCATCATGTTTGTTGTTTATGTTTTACATATGATTAGTATATTAGTTTGTTAATTTTATACAGTTTGTTTGTTATTTTGATAAGAGTGCGTTAGTGTAATGTTATATCTACCAATGCTACGATCGTAAATGCGTGTATTGGTGTGCATTGGCATATTTGCTTTGGTCACACATGTATTCTGCACTTTCAAAAATCATAGAAACTGTGAAAGTTCTTAACAAACAAGGGAACGGCAGTTTGCTTAAGAAATATTAGAAATTTAACACGAAAAATAACTTAATCTCTATTTATTTTTTATGTTAGTTTAAATTATTTTTATTTCGAATATCATAGACACTATAACAATAATCACATCAGCTTTCCGAATCCAATCATTTATGTTTTATAGTGGATTAGGCACTAGAATTCGAACCTAAGCCGCTAAGTTTTCATAAATAGTTGAAATATTGTTGATCACACTATATATTCAACTATTTAGTTAGTTTTTGTTAAACTGTATAAGTTAACTTTCTCAGCAAGACACATGATTTATTAATAATGTGTGACGACGACACCGCTACTCAGGGTTCGTTGTCAAGTCAACCCGTTACATCGTTAATTGAAACAAGAAAACTATACGATATGCTCGTTTATTTTGTAGCACGCACGAGCTATGGATGCGAAGATGTCAATTTATAACTGTAGGACACTGTCCCTCTCTTTTACTCTACCTAAATATTCAATAAACTCTACTAAACTAACCACTATTTGTTTTAATCATTTAGGAACTTTTTCCTAACAAATTTATTACTTAAGCTTAAAATACTTTTTAGAACATATTCCTCTATGTTTCTTTTTTCAACTTAATACCGATGAAAAAAACCGTTTTCATGTATCTTAGACTATTAAACGGACAAATTTCACTTCTTCATCGATATAATCATTAAAAAGTGAATCTGACGCATAGTGACGTTCGCGTGAGTGTTTGTAATAAATTATAAATGTCACGCATTTTGCACCCATCGTAAAAAATCTAACAGATCATTAGTGTGTAGGCAGCTTTATTCACAGCATGAAATACGCCTGTAATTTACCTCATCGAAGGTGACTATCCATCTTTCTCTGGCCATTATATTTAATAAAATTGGGCAACAGCCCATCGAACTCCGTAGAGGTGCGAACAAACAAGACATGGTGACACTATATCCCCGAAGCTCTTCTCCGCTGCATTGTAAGACGTTTCTAAGCTAATGGTTTAGAACGAATACGGTATTAACATCAATGGCAAGTACATGACTTGGTACGCCCAACTTCAACCGAGAGGTCAAACGACGGATTCGACTCAGCTGTGCAGCCTTTGGGAAATTACGAAACATTTTTACGACAGGTATACCTGCAAGTTAAGTTTTCAGTAAGATTAGTAAGCTGAAGTGGCATGGGCCGGACAGTAGCTCAAAGAACAGACAACCGAAGGGGAGAAAAGGTTCTCGAGTGGTAGCCTCGTACTGGTAGGCGGAGTGTAGGGTGATTCCCCACTAAGTGGCGTGACGACCTGGTAAAACATGCCGGAAGTCGATAGATGTAGGTGTCTCAGAATTGTGCTTTCTGGCATTCTTTGGGAGTGGCCTATGTTCAGCAGTGAACTTGTGAACGGCTGTAATGATGATGATGGTTTTGGGGCAAACGTAAGTTTCCACTGCACAAATGAACAAATATCCATCTTAAATTTCAATGTTAGATACTAGGGAAATGACCAGAGACATTCTAGTCTGCGACTGATGGTAGAAATATTATCTCGAATTAATAGTGAATGAAGTAAAATACAGACACAGAAAGCAGAGACAAAACTGACATCGCCTATTTACCAAAAGCAGCAATTGCGAAAAAAACTGGAATATTTACAGGATTATGAGGAGGAAGAGAAAATGTTACAATGCAATTTTTTCCTAATTATCTACTGCATTATTTGAATTAATTATACGGGAAATCAAAATTAAATACCAAATGGTTATAGAACTCCATAATTATTTTAAAAGATCTACAGATAGTTAAAAAAATTCATTCCTTTTTTACTTATTAAGTATTTAATAAATATAAAGATACCTATATCAATAAATATATTAGAGTATGGAATCCGTTAACCTGTATCAAAGATTGTTACAAATCCGTGATAAAAGTCAAATGGGTATTTAACATTCCATTTTACAGTAGTCTAATAAAATACTTTTTATTAGACTACTGTAAAACTACTGTATACTAGACTTGTTGAAGAAAACATTTCTGTAGACATTGCATGAGAATATAATGTAGTGACGTCATAGTTTTTATAGAAAAATAATAACTATATTTTCATATTTTTAATCACTAAAAATCTAAGTTCGAAACTAATGGATTCTCTAAGAAATATTATGAACTGATATCCAATTCCGTGGAGTCCGGTCCATTGCGCAGTTTTAAGCTGCAGTACAGTTTCCTTAAATTAGTAAATTAGAAAAAGTAAAAAAAACCTATAAACGTCCCACAGCCGAGCACAGGCTCCTCCCCTTCCTGAAAAATCCTCTGCGGTGTGCTAGCGTATGTTGAGTTTACATGGCTACGAAAAAATTTTATTCATCATACTTTACTCACGACGGCTTCCTTAACCTCCGAACGAGCAGTAAATCAGCACTCAAAATTGAAATTAGCAATTTCATTGGTGCCAGCGAGAATTGAACCCGTGGTACTCATACCCGATAGTGAGGTGTTCTGTTCCATTACACCAGGAAGTTTTCTTATTCGTATTGCTTAATATGTTTTGAAAAATGGCGATTATATACTATTAAGACGGGGATTTATGTACAAATAAATTACAAAGCAGCTGCGTAATAAATTCTATATCTTAAGTTATAATTACATGATTATGGAGTATCCAACACGAATTCCTTACTAAAGAACAAGGTGATTTAACTCGTATCGAACAAATTTTTAAGAACAAATTGGTTTATTATTGTCTTCACTACGTCATCCTTAAAATATTTAACGTCAACAAATGTTTCCGAGAACTCGTAATGATGCGAGGAATGCTTAAGACCGTACAAAAAAGATAAACATTTATAAGTGCTAATAATTTTATTTATTTATGCTTGTTTACGTTTTGTTTCATCATGCAATGCAAGTTAAATATATTCGGATATCATTACTCCATTAATTCATTTTTTAGCCCTATCAATTCCAATCTTGTAATTTACAATTCAATGTCGTAAATCGATAATGAGGCTCTTGGTGGCAACTGACAGTCAAGGCGTAAAATCATTAAATAATAATGTTATTCAAATTATAGAATATAACCTACTGAAAATATTAGCAATCGTTTATATACAATAAAAGTTAAATTATATATAATTAATAAACTATTTTAAGTATTTTTAAAGAATCGGAGTTGTCTGCTTCCATAGAATAGGCCTATAGGGAAAAAGGGTGTTGGATTTTGCATTAAAATTAGCTTATTGGAATTAAATTAATTTATGGCAAGCTGATCGCCGCGAATTCGCCCGCGTGTAATTTAGGGTTTTTGAAGATTATTTTTAGCAGAACCCTAATTCTTTTCCTAAAATAAAAGTAGCCTAAGTTACTCCTTATAACATCAGCTATGCTGTCAGTGAAGTCGCATCATAATAAATCCAGCGGTTTCGGAGACTAGTCAGAACTAACAAAAAGACTGACGTCCGTCTTTCAGACAAAAAGTTTAAAAATTGTGTTTTTGTCATGAGTACCGTATATACTTTCATTATGCATTTAATAAAAAGCTGCAATTTTGATATTACAAACAGACATTTCAACTATAATTATTTGTGTAGATGTAAGGTGTTGTATACACAGGTTAAATTATTGTATAAGAAAAAGCTCTAAGACCGTAACTCCTTTTAAAAACAACAAATTTCCTTTTTCAAACTTAATACTTTTCAGTGCCAATATTCAACTCTATATCTTGACGTTCTCCCGCCGCCTTACAGTATTTTAACATTTCAAAATATTACCTACCTATTGCAATATATCTACAGAGTTATATAAAACTTACAACAAAAACGATATTTTTATTTAAAAATTCGTAGAACTTTTTGGTATAATATAATACCTATGTTCAGAAATATTATAGTATATTATGCGCATGACTCTGATGGGGCCTGCCGGAGGAGAGGAGTGTTGGTATTGCGAGGCACCGCTCTCCTACCCTCCGCAGCCGAATCTTGGTTGGGGGCGAAGCCACAGACCAGATCCGCTTCTGAGTGCTTGTTTTACCTATCCCCATGGCCTTCGTGCATCGGACACGGAGGCGTCTGTTGCTCACGTAAAAATGGAGGCCACGGCGGAGGACGCGCCATGTGTTTTGGTGCGCTTTACTTGAGAAGGAGATGGGGAGGAGTAGTCCTCTCCTGAGGAAGGGCTGCCATAGGGCGGCCAGTGCTGGAGGCGTCGCGGATGTGTGCGAAAGCGTTTTAGCGGCCCTGTCAATATGGAACGAAGGGCTAGAGCGTATTGAAGTGCGTCCTCTTAGGCCGCGGGTTTGAATTTTTTTATAAAACTGAATTCACAAACTAATTTACCGTTCAACCGATGCCAAGTGGCTACTGCAGTCTGTGGAGAAATTGGTTGTCTGTAAAGTTGGTTTACGGACTATGGTTTAACGTGACAACGTCATAGCAAAACATTGATGAAATTATTGCATACTTTGTGGAAGAGAGATAGATGCCGCGCAAGCCGAACGCTCATGCTGATCGTACCTTTCGCTCGCCCGTGCAGCGCTCTCGCTCCGATCGTAACGTTACAATGAGCGTAACGTTACAGTGAGTCATCCTTTTTCGTGCGTGCAGCCAACGTTAATCGATTTATTAGACGTTGTCACGTCAAAAAGCCTGTAATTATACTGTCTTTCTATACCCTCCAAACCGGAACACAGCTTTGCAAGCACTGTTACTTGATGAGGAAGAGAAGTTACTTGAAGAAGGAATGGAGTTTTATAACCTGGTAAAATACTAAATAATATTAAACATTCTGCTCAGAACAAGTATTTGTATGGCCTACAAACTGTTTGTACTTGAGCAATTTTTATATGTAAACAGTCTGATGAGATCATGACACAAAAATATCATTATATATAGCATTTAAACAATGTTTTAAAGAAGACGTTCTCAGTCTGCCTAGTTATCTGTTGTACATTCTGTAGTTACGCACGAAGGAATCTTGACCTTGGCCTATTCTAGTTTGCTACGTACGCTCAATGTCTACGTATTAAAAAAATAGTTGAATAAATTAAAACTTCTTAAAGCAAAGATATTTTAAAAGAAATTTATTACGAAGTTGAGTAATGTGAGAAAAAACATACTGAAAAAGGTACAAGTTTTGAATGTAGTTCACCCACACGCTGCAGTTATACTCTTGTAATGGTCGCAGCACGAATAAGACAGTCCATCCAGGGAAATACCACGCCTTCAGGGAATTTTTATGTCCATTGTATCTACTGTGTTTCTTATAATAAGCGTAGAATACAGGAGACCTTTTTACATTACCCCCTAACGACGCATACTATCTTTGTCCTCGGGCGTGACTACACATCTACATTTTGATTCTTAATCGAGAGTACATATAGGTGTATTTTATATTATTCTTATTATATAATTTTGTACTTAACAGTTTCGTAAATAAGAAGTGTAAAGGTCGGACTTCAATGTTTCTGTTTTGTTTTAGGTCCTCCAATTTACTGAATTATTAACTAAACTCTACTTTCCTAACATCTACTATCTACATAAATATTTCATATACCTCAGACATTGTAAGCATTTATTATTTAAAATTAGGCATTTATGCCGTGAGCTAAGTTTAGAGCATAAATGCTGACCTTATATTTCAAAGAGTACAAGCAACCGGAGTTCAATTCGTCGTTATCACCAATTAAATGATTAACCGCATTGTATCAAATACTGATATCAATTGAAAGTGAATGAGAAAACTAGTATTTATCGAATATATTTCAGGGGCAAGTCCTTCAACACGCATTGTGGCAACGTGCGGTCTCTTCCCTACTCCAAAATCCTGTTAGTAAGAAAAGTAGGCTTATGCCCAGCCATAGAACGTGCAATGTAGGCTGGTACTTAAAAAAATATAAAATCATACTTTGTAAACGTAACTTTATATTCTTAACTGCCTAATATTACGCAGCAGAGGTTGTTTGAGGATATAGAAATCCAGTGTATAGATTGACGTATTTAAGTCCTTTAAATTGATAACACACATGCAACCTTTTTTGTTTCAAGTTGGTTATAAGTGACGATAGGCTACAGTTGACATTTGACGCCATCAAAAAGTCTGTCAGTTCGTTTGTCAATTTAATGATTAAAACAGAAAAACGAAACTTATTTTTATCTGTGACTGCGACGCCGCCTTAAAAAGATTAACATTTACAAAATACGAAATTAATAAACTAATAGTCGTAAATTAATACTCATAATAGATTATATTATATGTTAAGACGCATCCAATATAACAACTGAGTAAATAATTTATCAAATTTGTCTATCATCTAAACAGCTAGAAGACCAATGCTCACGAAGACGTCACGATGAAATTAGCACTAGCACTGGCACATTGAATGCAAAGTCATGCAAAGGAACGAAGCAGAGAAATCACTATTTAATTAAAATTCAAGGAGCGTATAAATGTAAACGACTGTGGCCGTAACTATCGCAGTACTTTCGTATTTCTATGATGAGAACACGGCCTATAGTTGTGTGAATAATTTAAGTGCTACGTTCCTACCTGAGTTCTATGTTCTACCCGCAGAGCTTGCAGAAACCATTGACCGTTGTCGGGCGACCGCCCCGCGTGGGATTAAAGGAAACAAAATTAAGTTTGCACTTCAATTAATTCTTAATGCAAGGGCATAGGAATTATGATTGTATATTCTAAAGACAGAAAGAAATTGCAAACGTCAACAATGAAAGAGGGTCACACGCTTGTTGAATCATGGCATTTAAGTAAAGTAGTGCAGCGTAACTGTGGCCTGGGATTAAATGAGAGTCTTACACTTTGTTTCAAAGGGTATTAATTACATATTTAAACTAAACCGAGATGGAATGCTTCGTTACCAGTAAAAAGTGTTTCCGGATCTCGTCACTATACAATACGAATTGTGGCAGCATTAATGCTGGTATTTCACGCTGATATTCTGCACAATCGTGGTCCTTAACTGGTCGAGCCGACTGATTAGAGCTGCAACGTGGGTCGACCGAGCTATCAATTGTGCAAAGAATTTTTACATTTAGTATTTGTGTTCTGCGTAAACGTTAACTTCGGCTGTAAATGAGCTCAGGACATGCGGCGTAGTACTCTGACTTTTCCAAGCAATGCTATTTCCCTAGGATTTGTCCTTTACCGCTGAGCACGTAAATCAGCACTTAAAATTGCAATAATTAACTTCATTCTTAGAATAATTATTCTCATCATTGTTGCCAACGTACGAAGATTGAACTTGGTTTGATATGAAATTAAATATATATTCATTCTTTAACGTAACAAAATAAAATTTCGTTTGTCAAATTATATTTTTTTAGTCAACTAAATCTACTATTGAAGTCCTCTAGCCGTAGAAGAAACGGCAGACAAATTTACCCGGGTATCCCCTTTTTGTCATTTAATTTATTTTAATATTACAATAGGATAATACAATTATATACAATGGAATAATAGACCTATCGATAACTGAAGCATGTTCTTCTATTCACTCAAAAAATCTTAAAAATTAAGAACTCATCATTTCATTGCATAGCAAACCCGAGTAGACTAGCCTCCACGAGCATCACCTGTTCACAACTATGACGCATATGGCGCCATTATTTTTTTAGGATTAAAATACTACACATTTTTTAGGTAGTCCCTTATATTCCCATTTATTTATTTTTTATTTCCCATTATCTATAAAGTATTAAAATATTGTTGACACAATCTCGAAAATAAACAACTAAGAATAAAAGTTACTTCACAAATTATTCTATTTTAAACACCATGAGCCAACACCCACGCCTGTAGTTAACCACTTGCCTTATTATTTAATGAATAAATAAGCTATTCCGCCGCCCTGTTCTGCCGCATTCCTGCGAAAGCGTCGCTTCCATAACACATATAAGACCTGTAGTTCGCAAGCTTAGTTTATTGGTATTAGAAAATATTAGATAAATAAAATTTGATAAAATTGTATTATATCACATATACAATAACTGCTACCTATTTTCTATAATATTTAATGTATAAAATACTATCAAAAATACATAATAAAATATAATAAATATTAATACGCAGTAGATTAACATGTACAAAGCTACCACCGTGTTTTATTACTTTATATTAAAGAAGAGATAAAAGAGCATACAGCATACCTGAACGTAAGTGTATCATCACTTGCCACCATTCATGGTACTAAAATTATAATAACAGTTTGTAAATAAACACAAATTCATAAAATATTTAAATATTAATATTAAATACTACTCCATTGCGGGTTTGCGGACTTTCCTTGAAATATTTGAAATTAAATTTAAAAAAATTCTATACACGCAGGGTACCTCGCGATATTTTCCGTCGCAAAAGAGCGCACGGTCTTTCGATAAATGAGATTACAACACAGAAATCTAAATATTTCTGTGGATTACAAGTAACAAAACAATGTCAATGGTGTCGGTGCTAAGGATTAAACTCAGGGCTGTATTCAACTTCCTGGCTACGATTCTGTGTAGGAAACATGTAACATATTAAGGTATTAGTCAAGCAAAAGTTTGTTTCAAAAGGCAACTAGTAACAAGACTTACGTTTTATATTAGTGCAATTATACACTGAACACTGTATTTACTCGACCTTACCCTGCTTTATAATTAAGATCAAATCATTTATAAAAGCCGAAACGAGATACGAATACGACTCACATGAATGAAAATAAGCTACAACTATAACATTGTAATAATAACAATATATATTTATAGCCACCGAAATCTTACGTACCTGAGCACTGTTTTGTTGGTCCTGGGACCGAATTCTTATAGAAGGAAAATTTCTATCAAAACCTCCATTCCAAATCTCAGAGTAGGTATTGTGTGTATTTTTTTTTTTATATGTGTCTCCAAAATGAGATGAATTTGTGTTTTTCTTCATTTTTACTTTACTTAGTTCATTGCGATAAATAGTTCTTTTAATTCTTTCAATTACATCATACGACTTCAGGCTCTTCATTCAATACATTAAATAATATAATAATATTCAATTATTAAACTATATAAATATTG